>NSMO01000170.1:0-25836 GCA_002588565.1 Coelastrella sp. UTEX B 3026
AAGCTAGGGGTGCTGACCTCGCAAGCACCCGGCTTGGCCGCATTGGCGGCTCACTGCGCCTGCGGCCGCAGCTCAGTATTATGGTAGACAGTCCTGCACAAGAGAATCTTCCATACCAAGAAGGTGACGAGCAACAGCAGCAGCCTGCTGGATCTCGAGGTGACGGTGGCAGCAGTCCTGTGGGCAAGAAGGAGCGCCGACCGTCGCTGTTGCAGGCCGTGTCTTTCCCAGCCAGACCCAGTAGCGATGGCCTGTCTCCGGCATTGCGGTCCCCTACTGCGCAGCAACGACTAATGCAGAAGCAAGTCAGTACACCGCGTTCAATCCTTAAAAAGCCAGATTCATTTGGTGGAAGTGTTAGGGCCCCAAGTGCTGGCGGCACTGGCAGTAGCGGCAGTGGTGGGAGACCCAAGCAGCAGACTGACAACGGTGTCTGGCAGATTGCAGGTGAGGCGGTGCATCCTAAGCTGTTGCTGCAAGCTGCCGAGCCAACTCTGTGGAGTCTCTAGGCATACTAGCAGCCTCCTACCGGTGTGGTAGTGTGTGCGACTGCCATAGGTGCTGCATGATAGTCATGGTGCTGAATAGCTCTGCTGATACTTGTTGCAATGCTGCCTTGGTCAACTGCTGCTGGTGACAGCAGGTAAGATGTACTCTCTGATTACAGAGTGCAAGAGAGGTAACAAAATGGTTAGGTCGCCAATTGTATGGTGGGTTCCCCTGGGGTTGCTGGCTTCATGTCTAACTCTTCTCACACGCGTGCTGCAGATGCACTGTACAACTTCATGCGCCGGACTGGTAGCAACCCTGGTTCTACCGCCACTCCTGCGCCCACAGCAGACAGCACATCCGACTTGCCTGACGCGTCAGAGGTCAGCAGTGCTGTCCGGAACAGCGCCTCTGAGAGCAAGCAGCAAGCAGTTGCTAGCGCACACAACAGCAGGCGGCCGACGCGCAGCAATGCTGGTGCCAAGCTCGTTGAAGGCTTGGCAGCAGCTGGAGCCAGTGCTTGGGATGCGTTTGTGAATGCCAGCAAGCTTCCCGTTGGCAGTAGAGCCACTTCTGGGTCTGGCGGGACTGCTGCAAGGGGGCGATCAATGGAGAAGCTGCAAAGTGGCAGCCCAGGAACTCCACCGCCTAAGCAGCACAATCCAGCAGACAGGGACCCAAAGGACCCTGGCATCATCGCTGAATGCTTCAAGATCATGTCAGCAGCAGCACCTGGAAATAGCTCAGAGGCAGTTGAGAGTATCACAATGATCAAGTACACAGCCCTGCGGCAACAAGTAAGTGTCACACATGTTGTGGCTGCTGCAGCTGTTGTGGCAATAGGGAACCACCTGGTGTCCTTGCTGTGCACCGCAGAAATGCTACCACCATGACAATTGTGTTCCACATGTGCGTGTATCATGCTGGTCTTGCAGGCGGCCTTGGAGGCTTCGGATGAACCCATGCCTTTTGCCCCACGCTTGGTTGCAGCTGGTGCTTACTCCAGCAGCACCAGTGTGGAAGGGACCAGCATCTCTCAGGGATCCAGTATGAGGTCGCATCGCTGGGCACAAGTCAATGTGAACATTTGTGTCCATAGAGTTGGGGGTTTCAGGCTCAAGGGCGTAGACAAAGTTGTGAATATTGTTCAAGTCTTGCCTGCGTCACTCAGTGGAAGACTGCAGCTACCGATGCAGCCTTGTGCAAAGGTATGCATTCATTGGTCACTGTTACTGTAAGGCAGCCCAGAAGTGCCTGTCGCTTTGCGGATGTTGTGTTGACTACTAGTACGACACAGTCATGGTTGTGGCTGTTGGGTGGGACACAACTGAAACAAGTGTCTGCCTGTGAAGCTCATCTCTGGCAGCGCCGTCTTTGCATCCGCAGCTACCAAACATCTGGTCTGCACAGGGACCAGGAAGCTGCCAAGTTGAAGGAAATCTATAAATGCTGTGACACTCTGCTGCTTGTATCTGCAGGGCAAGTCTAAATGTGTGGCGCCTGCATCAGGACTGGTGGCTGAGGCACAGGCATTCCTACCTGACCTCAGCCCATTGATTGATTGGATAACAGGCCCCATGCTGGTGCATGAGCCAACATGGCAGGATGACGCACCACAGCAGGAGGAACAAGGGGCGGTTCTTGAGGTGCAGCCACTCCAGCATGACCATCAGCAGTTGGCACAGCAGCAGCAGCTGCAGGTCCAGCAGAAGATGCGCTCTGATGAGCTCGGACGGCCGGAGCAATACCTACAGAGCTATGAGCATCTGGCCGCGGAAAATGATGCAACAGTGTACATGGGTTTGGGGAATGTTGGTAAGATGATGATGTTACCAGGCCAGTACGGCGCTCACGAGGAAGACCAGGGCTCTGGTATTGATGCAGGTTTCAGCATTGGGGCTTATCATGGGGCTAGGTTGGGACCCATTCCATCCTCCAAGGAGGCATATCTGTCAACAGAGCCCTATTCTGGAGCTGGTACATCCAGCAGCGTTGCTGGCAGCGCCGCAAGAGAAGACCCCGAAAGCCAGTTTGGTGGCGGTTCTGCCAGTCAACTGCCAAACTACATACCCAGTCAGCAAAGCAGCTTGTATGGTCAAGCTGTGAGTGTTGCACCGCCTGGTAATGCATCACCAGTTATAGACCACCCTGGTGATGTTGATGGAGCAATCTCGCATCTGAAAACCCCGGCGCTGCTGCAAAAAGCAGTGCCAGGGACCTTTGTTGGGCCTGGAAAGGCTTCTGAGGATTGTTAACATTACGCGGGGGCACAGCCGTCTAGATCTGTTGTTGCAGTATAAACGGCGCTCTTCAGCTGCATTTATTGCTATCAGCTGTGTGATCCGCTTTCCTGGGTTTTGGCTTGTTTTGGTTCCTTGCATCAAGCATACAGGGTGCTGGGGTATGGATGCGAATGCTGCTGGTTGCATCTGGCCTGGCTATCATTCACACATGCAGCATTGTTGAGATAAAGTGCTTGTTGACTTGCTTGTTGAGTTGCTGTTCCTGTTGAGTTGCATCACCATTCCTGCATACCCTTTCGCTGCAACACCATGAGGAATGTAGTGCCTGCTGTTGTGATGTCATTGAGTTCTTATGTTGCTTAGCAACAGGGCTACACATGCATATTTGCATTTCTTGCATTGTTTTTGCACCTATTTCAGCATCACACAACGTGGCATGCTACTGGACGTCGATAAGGATTGCGCTCTGGCAGCACTGTTTCCTTTGCTTTGTTTAACAGATTCGTCAGTGCTTGGAGGTAAAGCACCACAGAATCATTTCATAAGGCACAATGTCAAAAGCTTTGCTCATGCTGCTTATGCTGTTGGGTGGATGTTTTGTGCAGGGATCATATGGATTCAGTGGCTGCTCAAGTCCCTCAATGAAAGTTGCACGTGTTGCATTTATTTGCTCTTGGTCTTGTTGCCAATGTCACAGCTGAACCGTTTTCTCCGGTATCTTGTAGCATCCAGGTTGCCTGCTGGAAATCTGTGTGGATTTGCACAATCCATTGGAGCAGCTGTGACAGCGTCTATGACCGTCAGGGAATGTGTCAGGCATGGCTTGGTACGAGAAATGGATCTGTAAAATCTGTGTGCTTGTGTATTTGCTGCATTGAAAGCCTGATCGTGACTAGCGTTATGTATGATCAACTTATCTACCAACTGCAAATGAGCTGTTTGTCGCACATGGCGCTGCGGCCTAGCATAAACTTTGATGGGTACTGTCTGGTGCTTGGCATGGGACACCAGTTGCAGCAGTAGGCAGCTGGTATGATGCCTAAGCAGGATCGCCATGTCTTCAGGTTTCCTATGCATCATCCATGTGCCACTCGGGGTCGGTCACGTTAAGTGGGTCGCTTCACAGGCACACTAGCTTGAGAGCAGTGGGTTGTCGTGTATGTGTTACACAGCGCCTTTTCCCAAAAAAAGGTGTATGCCAGCTCATGCACTTCTATCAAGCCTGTCGCATTGCCTTCGAGAATTGTTATTGCTTCCTTCCATTCTGTTGTCTAAGAATGCAGCTGTGGATCATGCTTGAAATGGCCAGTTGCCAGCTTGCCTGAGCCTGGCCGCACCAACATCTGGTTTCAGATCAACAAAGAAGCAATTATAGCGCTAATGCTGTAGGATTCTGATTGCCGAGGCCGGTTCCCTATCACCTGGGTGGTAAAAACACCAGATTCATACTGGGTTTCGGCAGTGACAAGTTGAGTCTTGGGTTTAGCACCTTGTCTGTTATATATATCAGCTGGTCCGAGCCCCATGGTCAGAGCAGGTGAGTGTCAAGCAGATTAAGGTCTGTATTGCGTGCGAACAGGTCGGGACACTTGGGCGCTGCAGACATTGGGCTCTTACACGTGAGTGCCACAGGCATCCGATTTCGAACTGAGACTATGGCCTGTCGATTCAGATTGCCAGTTGGAAACTATGAACTATCAACTTGGCCAAATCCAGTAGATGATAAAATAGATTGACTTATTCAATACTATTGAATTTGACGGTCAAACGGTTTATTGTTGTCACCCGCTCCGGCCACCATAGGCTGGCCACCATAAGCCTATAATACTTTCACAATTTTCATTAGCCTGACACTTCAGCAGTCTGCAGCAGTCGGACTGCTCAGCAGCCTCGGCGAGGCCACTGGCATAGTGCATCATGTGCCTATCACCCTGCTGCAGTGAGACTCTGGCGGGCTACTCTGGCGCTTGCTGGAGCGGTACTGCTGTGATTCAACTGATGTGCACAAGTAGAAGCAGTGTTATCAGATTTGATACCGTGACAGTACAGAAGTACTATCAACAGTCCGAAATCTATGCCAGTTGGCAAGGGTCGGGGTCGGACAGCCACAAGTGGTGCGTATTTGACCATGAAACTGTGTTTTTATGTTCATTCCTCAGCCGGTCGACTTGGGAGTAGCAACGAAAAGCTGGAAGGCGCACAGACGATGGGGAACTGCCGCGACAGGTCATGTGAAGGCCCCGCTTGCATGCAGGCGAACTGCTGCTGGTGGGGCAGTGTGTAGTGCACATGAAGGATCCCGAGTATGCTGAGGCAACGACGCACCATGCAGCTGACAAAGCACAGGCTACACGCTAGCGCACTTTCTACACCCTTTCTGCTGCTGTTGTTGCTTGCGTCAGCATGTTGCTGTGTGCATAGTCAATGTACATCCAATTACCTTACCAAGACACCTGTAGTCGACCCCAACATCAAGGTTACAGCTCCTGATGGCAAAAGTTCGTTTTGGTTCTTTGCCACTCAAGTCAATTGGTGCACGGCGGAGGCAAGCTGTAAAGATCATGGGGGCCATCTGGCATCTGTTTTGACTAGTGCCGGTAAGCACGGAACTCTACAGCTGGGTTACTGCTGTTCTGTTGTTGCACCAGTGTCCGCTCGCCAGTCTTGAAGGAATGAACTGGCGCGTCCAGCAAGATGGAGGCTAGAGGGCCCAGGTATCATCTATAAGTACTCTTTTCATGGTCACTGGGGGCAATACCAAGCGTGTAGGGATGCCAGTGTCCTGCAACCCATCAAGATGCCCTGCAATAGGTCACAGGAGCTACGCATGATTGCAAGTACCATACCGGAGCACATGTTCGTTTGAACAAAGCACTGCTTGTTTGGGTTACCCGTTGTGCAGTTGACCTGCTCTCCTGACTGCAAAGGCTCCTTGAACCAGTTGTGGCATTACTGCTGTCCTGCGTGTGTGCATTTTCTGTACGCAGAGAACCAGTTGGTGCTTGACACATGTTTCAATAAGCTAATCAGCGACCCACAAGGTGGCTGCTGGATTGGCTTGAATGACATAAACACGGAAGGGACCTACCAGTGGACAGACAACTCAACAGTGTATTACACAGGCTGGTACACGGGCTCTGACTTCCGACAGCCAGATGATGCCACGCAGGCAGACAACGAAGACTGTGTGTTTGCTATCAAGGCGTTTGCAGGCTGGCACGACAGGAGCTGTGATGCGCTCTACTCATATGTGTGCAGGTAAGAAACATCCTGTGGCAGTTCACAGCAGCAATTGCCAAGGCTTTCAAGGGCCGCTTGCTCATACCTATCATGGTCATCTGAATTGCCCTCTCTGCACTAAAGCAAATCTGGGTAATACGCACCTTACAAGGATCCTCGGTAACAGATTAGTGAGTGTCACTTACTGTGTCAGCTTGCAGCCCTACGCTGTGTCAGCTTGCAGCCCTACGGCAGGAACCACCACGGCATTTGTAGTTGCAATTGCGTTTGCAGCCAATTCTCAGTGACCCTAAGCTTGCAGCGACAAGTGGGACTTATTTCAACGTTGGCTTGGGCCCTTTCCAAATCGCTACCAGCAGCGCACTTTGTTGAAAGACTCAAGCGTCAATGTATAGCTGAACTGACCGCCGTAACCAGGAAATGATTAGCTCTTGGTTGATGCTCAATTCTTTGGGTCCAAGTGGACACCCACCGCCAATTGGTAAAGACTAATTACAGTCATCCCCTTGTAGCGATTTGAACACACACCTCAGCTTAGACTCCGGCCTCTTGGCTTTTGCAGTAATCATGTGCTAGTTTGATCATATGCAGGGTGCCAGTCAGCGCCAACACCACATTGCCACCGTCCCCACCATCAGGTGGGGCTGCATCAGTAGCCAAAACTACAGAGGTACCAGGCGTACAACCGACGCCGCCGACAGTGGCCCCGCCTCCCCAACCGCCACCTGAGAGCAAGACTGACTGGCGAGTTGTTGTAGCAACTGTAGCACCAATCCTGACAGGCACAGCGGCCCTAATGGCAATTGCATACACTGGCTGGAAGTGGTGGCATAAGAGGAAGGCAACGTTGGAGAGGAAGAAGGTGCAGAGTATGGCGATTGGTATGTATGATGCTGGCATCAAGCCGGCAGGAGTGAAGCCAGTCGATGCAGTATGAGACCACTGATATCTGCGCTGTGTTACCAACGTCAGACAGCAATCGGTAGGCCTGTAGCTTGTGGTTTGATCCTCCCTCCCAAGGACAGGAGTTTTCTTTTCTCAAGCTTGTGTTGCACTTCTCTTGACACAACAATTGCTGGGCTTACTCAGCGTGTACAACAGGTAGTTAGCCTGGTGGCACAGGCAGATAATACAGTGCTGGGCGCATGCAACTGTCACTGCAGAAGAATAACATCTACATCTACTTACATCAATGTCATGGGCCTCAGTCTTTTTCATCGTTGGCCCAACAGTCTTTGGGTTTGACAATGGGGTTGAGCATAGCTGTTTATGCAGTGTGGGTGTCCTGTGTGTGCAATAAGCTGTTTCTAGCAACCAGAAGTGGCGGCAAGAATGGGATTTTGGTGCAGGGGTTCACAAAGTGTTGAATCAAGGCGCAAGCTATTTCGCTGCTGTTAGTGTTCTGTAAGACCACAATTTGTCAATTGTGTTTTCATGACCGGCTGAATGCATGTTCAGGCCCCTACTACATAGTGTATATGACATACACACATCATAGCATAGCAGCAGCTTGTCACGACCCCCAAGCTGTGCTGTCGGTGGTCATCATGCTCTCTTGCGGCTCTTGTTTAAAGTATCCTTACAGTAGGTTAGTTTGTTTATGCTGGTATGTGTGTGTTGCGAGCAAGTGTACAAAATTACGCATGCTGGGGAGAATCTGTATAGCTTGTCGCAGTCAGAAAGCGTCGTATTGTTGCAATCTCATGTTTGGAGATTAGTGGCTTTGCATGTTTGGAGATTAGTGCTGGGCTGATAGTACGGTTGTTTGCAGGTTGTCGCAGCAAAACAGGCTGCAAGCATTGAGCAGTACGTATCTGTTGGTGCATGATACGAAGCTGGGTATGTTGGTGTGGCTGCTACGCACCCAGTCACAACTGTTGTCTAGTGGGTACATCACCCTGTTGCCAGTGATCTCAGAGCCAACAACCTTACTGCTGGGACAATGCTACATCTTGCATGCGCCGGTTGAGAGTAACAGACAATGGTATCTGAGGGAACTGCTTGAATGGGTAGTGTTGATGGCCCTATTGTGCACATCCACATGGGCTTGTCTTGCATATGAGCTTATGGCGTCCCTCTAGGAATAGGACCTATAGTACCTATCACCTGGTGGCTGCTGCAGATCAAAGAGCATTCCTGGAGTAAACAGGCAATGCCACCGGAGACAGCCGCATGGTGGTCGTTCGTTGTGCATGTTTAGCTGGGTATTTCTTGGAGCGTAGCTTCTTCAATAGGAAAAGCCGTGAACAGCCTGCAGAACGAGGATGTCGTTGGTCAGACTTTGCTGTCGTGAAATGTATATGAGCCTTTTGGCAGTGTTGGCATCCCAAAGGGTCTGTCGGACTCGTTGGTCTTTTGTGGTGGTGTCTCATCCGCTTGGACAAAGCTTGTAAAGCACAGGCCTGTGTCGCATCGGCATTGATGCATGTTGTGGGTTCCTAGTTTGACCATTTGCGGGAGCTGTATTACTTGGCAAGGCAGGAGTGCTGGTTATGTTCAGGCGGGCTTGTTTGTGGAGATGTGGCATGGATGGGGAATCATAACATAGTGTGCTGATGCCAACGGCAAGTTTTTGGAAGGCGCAGTTGTTCACCGAAGTGATGCGACATTGACGTCAACATGTTCCAATATTCCAATATTACTAACCCTCGTTACTAGCCCAGACAGGTTGTTCTAGGCCTAGAAGCGGCCTAGAACAAGGTTAGTCACCCTAGTAACAGCTCCCGACTGTTACCAGTAGACAGCGCGTGGCATACAATCGACGACTGTATCATGGCTGTGCACGGGCGGCAGTACGTATAGGATTGTGTGGTGATGAGATGTAACAGAGAGCTGACTGATGCGCGTAGCTAATCAGCTGCGTCCGGAGCGGTGCCGTGCCGTACCGCTCACCGTGCCCCAGGCGTGACCGCGCTGATGACTACCCTAGTCACAATCCTAGTAACACAGACTAGCCTAGCAACGACGTTACTATCATAGTCAACGCCGGCTGTACTATGCCTAGTCATTGCATTACCAGCCTAGTACAGCAGCGGCCGTTACTAGGCATAGAACGGGCTTGTTACAAAAATCCGACTACTTTACCATAGTAACGTACGTTTTACTATGCCTAGATCAGGCATTACTAGGGCTAGGAACATTCTACTAACCTAGGCGTTACTAGCCTAGTCAGACTGAAAATAGACACTGTTACTAGCATAGTAAAACCTGGAATCTGTCTGTAGGGACAGCGGCTGTTTCCCCTGCCCGCGACAGCTCACTTTGCACCCTCACTGTGCAAACGTAAGATCCGTCTCATGCAGCACTGGCTGGGTGCCCTCAGTGTTGTTATTCTGTCTGCTTGGCCTTTGGTTTGAGGTGGTCGAACAACTTCGTACAGGGTCAATTCTGCAATATTGAGGGCTCAATCAGTGTCGATGCATGTTGGCAGCCTGATTTGTCACATGGCGTGTGTGTATGCAGCAGCTGCCCCAGCTTGTTTCTGGCAACGCCCAACTTCATTCCTGTAATATTCCGCTGACTCTGGAGTTATGCCAATCCGAGTTCTGGATTCACGAGGCACTCGTTCAATGGTTGAGCGCTGTGGATGTACACGAAGCCCACCAGCGCCTGGTGAGCCCGAGACGACCTTCGCGAACAGGCTTGCGCTGTTGAACAGCACCGAATTGAAGTCTCAGTACTGACAGTGATAAGACGCGCGTTTGGAAGCTCAAGCAGCAGGTTCCTCTGTCAGGCCTGTCGTCGCCTCGGACTGTACGAACCAACACAATTCTGCGGCTTTTGTAGCTCTTCCGGCTCAAGCCACGTCGTCAACAGCTCGTGTGTTTCTGGGAGCGTGAGTTGCATGTGCCTGGGTCACGAGGCAGCTCGTGCTTCTGTGCGCGGGTGAGCTTCGCCTGGCGTTCCTCGCTGCATCCAGTTTGCAATGGCATCAAAAAGGATGATAAGCACTCTGCGTATATCGTTGTTAGTGGCGTTAGCACTCACTCTTGTCCTGCAACGCGCCAGTGGTCAAGGGTCCAGTCTGCTGTTTGTTGGCACACCCGCTTCTTGGTCAGGAGCAGAAGCAGACTGCGTGAAGCGGGGTGGGCATCTTGCATCTATCTCGACTGCTGCAGGTAAGGAGGCAACAGCGATAGGTTCACTCTACGTGTAGTTCTCAAAAGGCGGTGTAGGGGTGCAGCAGCCACAGCAGCACTTCCTGCGCAAGCCAAACCAATCTGCCATCAGAACCAGGCACACCTACCGAAAAATCGTGCGATTGAGTAGCAGACGTGTACGCGATCATTCGGCCAGACCAGCTGCCACTAAGCACTGGATTTTGTTCCCTGTGATTGCAATCTGCTGATGCCAGTACTGGCAGGCACTGCTGCTGCCAGCTAAGGCTGTTTGTCCGAGCCTGCTCTGGTGGCCTCAAGCTCACACTACTGCGTCAGCATTGTAGTGGTATCTCACACAGCAAGCACAAGCGATCTAACGCACTGCACAGCAAGCGCAAGCGGTCTGTCACAGTACCTGTTATACACTCTGCCAGCCCCGCTCCTGCCGCTGTTGTGTGCTGCAGCACACTACCAAAGTAGCCTCCAGTGCATCCGTTATCACAACACTAGAGTTCAGAAATCCGTTATTACAACACTCTTCTAACTCGTTTGGTCCCTGTTGTACTGCTGCAACCTTTGTGACACTCCCATTCTGCAGACAATCAACAAGTGCAAGCCCTCTGCGCTAAGAATCTCCCCAATGCCCAGCTGCGGCCAAAAGTATCCTCCACCACCCCAGGCTGCTGGATTGGCCTGAATGATCAAGCCACCGAAGGCAAATACGTCTGGTCAGATGGCACAGCTTTCAGCTACGTAGGCTGGTACCAGGGCGCAGACATGCCACAGCCCGATGATGACAAACAAACCCAGTACGATGAGGATTGCACGCTGTTTATAGTGGCAAGCGGGTTCGTTGGATGGCATGACTGGGGTTGTGCTGATACCCAGGCTTATGTTTGCGAGATCCCTGTGGCTCGGTCGCCATCTCTGGTGCCGTCTCCATCTCCGTCACCCGTCATCAGTCCCGGAGAATCACCTAAGCCGTCACCTGCCAGTCAACCAACTGCCACTACACCAACAACAGTATCAGATTCAGCCACAGGCAGTGGAAGCAGCGACGGCCTGGTGAACCTTCCTGCCGGCAGCATAACTCAGGGCAGCGGCAGCAGCAGCGGTGCACAGACTCCAGGAACAGCTGGGAGCAGTGCTGTCGGTCAGCAGGCGCCTGCAGGCACCAGCAGCAGTCAATCTACTGACAGTACAACGTCTGTGACCGGAAGTGTGGCATCTGGTGGTACTGCAAACAACACCGGCACCCCTGACAGCTTGGCCAACGGAGTAAACAGCGGTATTGGCAGTAGCAATGCAGCTGCAGGTCCTGCTTTGAGCACAGATGGGAATGAAAAGTGGAAGTTGGTTGTCAGTATTGTGGTTCCTGTGCTGACTGGATTAGCTGCATTGATCACAATTGCATATACTGGTTGGAAATGGTGGCACAAGAGGCAGGCAACTTTGGCAAGGCGCAGGGCTGGTATGGGTTCTGGGCCACACCCTGTTGGTGGCAGCCTGCCACCAATGAATGTGAAGCCCCTGATTGCTGTGGATGTCTGAATGGCTGCCTGGATTGGGTCTAAGTCTAATTATGGTTCTGACAGATAGAACTACTGTGTGTGAGTTGTGCATCGTTGTGACCTTATCATACCGACCAGCTGATATGCATGCTGTCCAAAGCTGATATGCATGCTGTCCAAATGTGAAATGCAGCTTGTGCAACATAGAATCTCAAGCAAACTGCTGCATGCGGGGTTTTGGAGGGGGGGGGGGGGGCAGGTTTCAGATGTGAGTGCTGATTTGCCAAGTCAACAGTTGTTGATGGTTGAAAACCAACGTCTGTTGCAGCTCGACTCTATCAATATGCTTGGAGGTGCACAAGGGTTTGTCTGTGACCGGCTATGTATGTATAACTTTCACATGTGACACAGAGTGTTTTATGTGGGTATGCCGTTACAGCCGCCTTCAGCAGCACAAGCTGCTGCCATGGCAGAAGCCTGGGCTATGTGTTGCAGATGATACACTATGTGACCATGTGGCAGGCTTATGCTTGGTGATTGCTGTACCCGTCCTTGCTGCTTGTTGTCTGAAGGCATGCAGATCTCTTTGTGGTTGGGCTGTGATGTTCCCATCACACAGAGATGCTTTGCAATGGTTGTTTTGCATTCTTACTGGTATTGTGTGTGACGCTGATGTTGCAGCAACAAGCTGCAGCCGAGGGCTGATGAACCTACACTGTACTTCAATTATATTTGGCTGGTTATAGTGCGGTGTCCTGAACCTTGTTGTGAGTATCTTATAAGCATACCTGAGATGGGGCATTCCACTAGAAGGTGGGCCACGCGGGGTTTACGGTGTTGTTGTGAAGGGGCCTCATTAGGTTTGGAGTTTACATCTGGTCAGGCCTGGATTGCTTTATGCTGGTGCCTTGGCTTCATAGACCATTGGTCGGCCATTGACTGGCTATATGAAGAATGGTTGTCCTGCTGCATCACTGACTGCATGCAACTTGCTGACTCCCACAGGTTGTAGTGTCTTAAATGTAATGTATTTGGCCCGTACACCTTTTGACCGGTCTGGCAATCAGGTGTAAGCAGCAAGCTTGTGCCCGATTGGGTTGCAACGTAGATGGATGCAGATCATCTGCGATCGGCCCGAAGTTGCAGTGCATATCGCAGATTGCTGCCCGTCAGCTTGTAGCCTATCTTGCGATGCGTGAGGTGTTCGTTGGCAGCTCTGTATGCAGCTGATACGTGATTGCAACGGCCTTTCTTTGGGCGCATGTCGGGTTCGGCCTGCAAACACTTGTGCCGGTAAAGGTTTACGTTAACGGACCCACCGACCATGCCACCCCCAACGCAGTGCCGCCAACCACCACAATCAGCCCCAATTGCATATGAGTCAGAAGGAAACACAATACAACCTTGTTTGAGCAGTCATAAGCTTTGTTACCGCAAGCTTATGTACAGCTGTTGTCAGCTACCCGACAGGCTGGTACGCGTGCATCGGACGATACGAACATTGCTGGCATACATGCCAGTCAAGCTGTTAACCCCTCCATCAAATGCGACTCGGTTGTGCAGCTTTAAGTTCATATCTGTGAACATCCGTCCATAGTTGGGTGGAACCAGGTACGATGCCAAGTCGATGACCTCTCGATACTCCTTAGCAGATCCCACATGGCTCTGAAGGCGCTTCCGCACACTGCAATCATAGTCTACATCGCTTTGTGCTCGTTAGTACTGCTGGGAGCCTACGGGTCAGCCCATAATGCGCCGGTGAGCCAACACAGGCCAGACTACCAACGGAAGCAGCTCGAAACATCCACGCCAGGTGCGCTCGCGGGACGATGTTGTGAGCGACCTGCTTGTATGTGCTGAAAGCATACTACCGTGTCTGGCTTAGCTAGACAAATCTGCCAGCTAGATCGCAGCCCTTGGCGTCTCTCGTCCTTCAGCACAAGAACACAAGTCGGCATAGGCTGTCACACCCGCACTGCTAGGTCCATGCAGCAGATAAAGCTCGCCGTTTGCGTAGGCGCAGCCTCACACAGGCTCGGCGAGCGTGAAGAGGGAGCACTGCTCAATCACACGGCTTCAAGTCCATGAGCAGTAGCAGCAGCTGCTGCTACAGCAATAGACACCTTGATGCAAGTATCTCATTAGGCAAGTTCACCAACTCTTCATTTGCGTCGACTGCAGGGCCATTTGTTGCTAGCCAACTGCAACAGCGCACATTATCCACACCCCGCAATCACGCCCGGACCATAAAGCAGGTCATCCCCAAAGGCAGCCTGCCCATCGGCACTATCAGCATCACGTCACCGCCAGCAAACACAAGCACAGCACCAATACGAAGCCCCTCGCCATCCCCTGCCCCTGTGAGTCCGACGCCGGCTAGCCCGAGCCCTAGTGCACCCCCGCTATCAAGCCCCTCGCCGGCAGTTACACCACAATCTCCGAGCCCCGCCCCTGTGGCTCCTAGCAGTCCGGATGCAAGCTTAGGTGGCTCAAGTGATACAGGCAGCTCAAGCAGTGCCCCTAGCGATGTTTCAGCCCCAAGCGCGACTCAGGCAACAAACCCCAGCAGCTCAGTCACTGCAGCTCCAAGCACAGGGGCCATAGCTGGTACTGTTGCAAGCTCTCCAGCAGCTGGTAGTAGCAGCAGGACAGGCAGCGTATCATCAGATGCTGCTGCTGCCAGTCAGCAAGCTACGGCTGCTGGTACCACAGCGACAACCAATGGCAGTTCAAACCTGGCCAGCACGGGATCCACTGCTGTAGATGGGGCTAATGCTGTTGCAGCGACTGGCACCAAGTCAGAGAAAGAAGGGAATGATACATATAAACTAGTGCTCAGCATCGTGATTCCTGTGTTGACTGGTTTGGCAGCTCTTGCTACGATCGCTTACACTGGTTGGAAGTGGTGGCATAAGAGAAAGGCAACACTTGCTAGTAGGAGGGCGGCAGGCTCTGCATACAACTTGCATCCTCGTGCTTTGAGCTCGAATACAAGCCTCAAACCATTGACCGCAGTTGATGTCTAACATTGTAGCATCTGCTAATATCAATTGGAGTGAGTTATGCTCTGCGCAGATGTTTTATCGAATCTGCAAGGAGCTCGCCCATGGGTTGCACCATGTGTGCACTGTTTTCGGAGCTAACCATACAGTTGGCACTATGTAAAACTGAGTTGATTGCTGTTCGTCTCTAGCCGGTAGGTTCTGAAGGTTCTGCTTCGAATTCTCCGAACCCGCGCTGCTGCACATAAAGCGCGGGTCAGTCTCACGGCCTGTGTCAGGCAGGCGTAACGCTGCCCAGGCCCCAAGTGCCACATTGAGTAGCTATTGTTGTTGGTATCATATCCAAGCCGCAGACTTCTCCACCCTATCAGTTCACGAGAGGCTGCGCGTTGCAGCATGTCCAGCAAGCACTGCTCGCATATTAAATACGCGCTTATAGCAGCCTGTATATGCTCATTAGTTGCAGTATCCTACAGTCAGCCCAGTAGTACTCCGATCGCAGCGTCTCCAGCAACTACCAGCTCGAGCGGGTACGTTCTGGTGTTTGTCGAAGGCGCTGGCACATGGAGCGCAGCGGAGGCAGATTGTGCCTCACAGGGCGGCCATCTGGCATCTATTACATCGGCCAAGGGTAAGCTGCGAGCGTAGGTGTGACGGACCAGATTGCACAGCTGGCTTCACTAGGCCCAGGGCTATCTACTTGCTGCATCAACTATGGCGGGCTCAGAAATGTGCTGGAGTGGCCCATAAAACAGACCACAAACCACGTGCAGCTGCGTCATGTGGATAGCAGTTTCACTCTAGTGATTGGCATCTTACAGCTCGCTGAGATTTTGTGCCTACTGCCGCAGAGAATGCAGAAGCACGGTCATTGTGTAGCGACACTATTGGCTGCTGGATTGGCTTCAATGACCAGGCCGCAGAAGGCAAATACGTCTGGTCAGATAGCTCGAGCAGCACCTACACTGCTTGGTCAACAGCAGCAGCTACAGCACAGCCAGACGGTGACACTAAGGCCAAAACAGCAGAAGACTGCGTGCTGTTTGCTGTAGCATCGACTGCGAAGGATGCTGCAGGTTGGCATGATCGGCCATGCTCAGAACAGCATGCATACATCTGCAAGGTCCCAAAGGCTGCGCAGCCAACCCCAATACCCGTGGGCAGCCCTGCGGCAATGTCCCCCTCCCCTACCATGAACCCAAACAGTACTGCAGAGTCCAACGGCACAACAGGAAATGCGCAAGCAACTAACACCAGTGTCAGCACAGACATAGGTAGTACAACTGCTTCTGTGGCTGCTGCAGCAACAGCAGCACCTAGCAGCACAGTAGCGACATCAGCCAACCCGGGAGCCAGCAGCACAATGGACAGCAGCACCAGCGGCAGCAGCATGGCACCTGGCGCATCGAGCAATACCCCAGGTAGCAGTAGCAGCAGCAGCTCTAACACTCCGGCCACCAGCGTGACAGGCACAGTAACAACAGCATGTTTGAACGCAGCCAGCTTAGCTAATGCTTTAGGTTCCAACACTATTGGCACTGGTAAGGCAGCCAACACCACAAGCAGCCAGCCGACAGCACAAGACAAGGAACCTTGGAAGTTGGTTGTTAGTATTGTGGTGCCTGTGCTCACTGGCGTAGCTGCATTAATCACCATTGCATACACTGGTTGGAAGTGGTGGCATAAAAGACAGGCCACTGTGTTGTCAAAGAAGCTGAGCCGAGGAATGCTGAGTTCCAACGCTAGTTTGGTGTCACAGAGCTCGGGGTTGAAGCCATTGGTGGCTGTAGGATCTGACCATATGGTTTGATTAGTGCTGACAGCTGAATGTTATGATGGATTGTGCTGCCGAAATTAGTAACTGGTAGCATACCACGGTAGACCGGTGTGCCAGCATGCAAAGTCTGCATGTATCTTGTATCTGTGACAGCACCGGCTTCAGGCGCCTTCGTACGCAGCATGGGCGGACTAGGTGACGGGTCACCAGAGCGACAGCCTGTCCGGGTTATAACCCGGTAATTACCAGTGATTGCGCATCTTATCAAGCGGGCCCATGAACGATATTCCAACTCCGATGACACATGCCAAGTGCGACATTGCGTGCTGAAGAACGCACTTACTGAACCCCTGGGTCTGTCACTGACCGGGACTCCGGGCGTGGCCGAGGTCACAATCGACGCCGGCGTCCTTGTAGTGCCCGGTGGCAATCGCTTTTGTAAGTACCGCAAATGCTCAGTCTATGATGTCACGTCATAGAACATATAACCTGGATGGATCGAGACCGCCCAAACTGTTAGGTTTGAACAACCGAATGACTGTCTTGCTTGTCGGAGTGTCTCTGCAGTGCTAGCCAGGGCCGCCTCTGCTCAGCCAAGCATACACTGTGTTGCACACGTGATAATAGACCTCTTGATTGATGAGCCTGGGCCAGCAGACTGTACCTGGCCAGTCAGATACAGCACCATGGTATGCAACTATTACCAAATCGGCAATGTTAAACCCCTGTTGTACTCAACAGATCTGCTATAGCTAGCACAGCCACAACACCATCACCAGTGCAAACAAGGTTCCTCCGGGCATAGTCCCGGAAAGTCACTTGGTGCCATTGCTGGTGTGACAGCTCCAAAATTGCTCGCTAATGTGGTCCCAGATGCAAAAAACAAGAGTGTTTCAGATTGATCTGACAGTGTGGTCACAGCAGTGAGCCGAGAAGTGACAAGTCGGACAGGCTTGCTGTACAACAGTAGCTACTGACTATAGTTACTCGTGTACTGACAAGCTGGCAGTTGCCGAGCTGAAGCAAAAGGCAAATAATTCAATGCAGAATTGGCATTGCTACAAGCTGAGAAGCCACGCTAACCATGCATCACAGCATGCAGTGCATACCATGCAAGCAGGGCAATGCCAATAACGGACACCACAAGCCAACCCTATGATACGTCTCCGCCCACATACAACATAGCCCTCGTTGATCAGCGGAGTGCTGTCAAGACTGCATGCGCTGCAGTTCCCCACCCACACCCAAGGCTGCCACCAGCGCTGCCCGGAACCACAAATTGTGGTGCATCTCACATGTTCACCCAAGTAAATCAGCTGCATAATCCGCCGACTCACTGAGTGGCAGCCGTGAGTTATCACAGGTAACGGCCGCGTGTATTAACCCTTAGCTGGTGCAAACAAGCGGGTCTGTCATGCGTCTCTAAATTCTGGGCCCGTAGTTCTACGCGTATGACCTACGGTCTCCTACGACCCCGGCAAAATACGCATCCCAGAATTTCCAGAGACGTGCCAACTGCCAAAAAATTTTTGGCAAATGGCAAACACTGCAGCTGGTCTGAGCACGTACCGCTGATCGCAAGCAGAAGATACGGATATAACCCGTACCATGATGGAGCATCACAGGAACCAACTCAGCCTTGGTAGGTCGGAACTGCCATATGGTCTAGCGCGCCTCAACCTCATCCAATCCCTATGCTACGGTAGACTACGTGTAATCACATGTGCCGCTGCTATTGACCACAGGGCCCAGTCATCACCAATGTACTAGTGTAGAAGACGGCCTACACTGGCTGGCTATCTGTCTGGTTGCCAACCAGGCTGCTGCTGGACCAGGTAAGTTTACCGATCAATACAAACATGTACACCTACCGATCAATACCTGCACCTGCCTGCTCACGTTTGAACTGAAACGGTAATGATGTGTAATGCTTTGTGATGCTGTTATGTTGCAACAGCTCCTGTAAACAGCATACTCACAATACTACGCTGTGTGTACTACAGCAGCCAACTTGCTGCCATTCAAAGTGATCTAATGCACGTGCGACTGGCCTGGTGTTAGCAAACTTGCATGCCTGAGACTCATAAGCAGCAATCATATGAACACTACTTTTCAATGCTTCAACGCAGTGACGAAACAAGGAGGAAGAGGAAAAGAGAGTCTGAATAGAGTACCTGCTGGAAGCCTGTAGCTAACTACGCCGCCCATACAACACTGCTGCTGCTACCCCAAAGTGGCCCATAAAATAGCCTGTGCTCTGACTGGCGTTTGGCGGTTGCTGTCGCTGCATTCTAGCTAGCAACTGATGTTAATGTGTGACAGTACTACTACCTGCTGTTGTAAGAGTGCAGCGCTAGCAATGTGTGATGCCTCAGTGCAACGTTGCTACTACGATGCATCAGTGTTCTATAAACAGCATACTCACAAGCTGCCATGCGCTACTATGCAGTAGCTTACTATGTTGGTTACTGAGGTGGCCAAACCACGCCACATTACATAGACAATGCGCAAGATACTAGTATACTCTGGCAACAGAAGAACATACACTGCTGAGGCTCATTGGAATACTGCAATAGAAGCCTTTCACATCGTACGGTACCATGGCTGCCAAGCACAGCCTGCCGGGCCAACCACGCAACTGGCCAAGGCCAAACGTCCGTGCTATCATCAACGCAACTTTGTACTGTGGAAGTCCGTAATGTGAAAGTCTGTAATCTTAAAGTCTGTAACTGTTCATGACAGTTCGCTGTATCAAGGGTCTGTAATAAAGAGGACGTCTGTAACAATGAAACAAGCTGTGATGTTGATAGCCGTTCATGCCATGATAACATTTACGCCAGAACAAACCACTGCTAAGCTAGCTGTTGTTGGTATAGTTGAAGCTATGTACACTACTTGAATGATATCATTCAAATGATAGTATGGGGATGTAATCGCCACATACATCAACCCAGATATTGTGATTATCACACAAAACAACAAGCTGCTGCAGCTGCAAGCTGACCTGACGGATTTAGAGAACAAGGGAGAAAGACACCTACACAAAGTCACCTTATATGTATGATGCAGCAATGCAGGAGTTGTTGCATGATAGCATACTGGCTGAAGGCAGTATATCACACACAGCTATATCTCCTAGGCAGTGAATTTGACAGAATCACAGCTGTATACAGTGTAGACAAATCAGAGTAACCAACCATACAATCATAGCAGCAACATGCAACTTCCACACCATCTTCCGGGTCTGTTTCAAGACCATGTCACGCACCGGGAACAAACAGCACTGCACAACACGGCTGACAAACAAAATACTTTGTGTGGATTGTACTGCAACCACAAAGGAGACTGGCCCCATGAGAGCCCCAAGACAACAACCACAGAGCCAAAACCGTTTGGCATACAGGTCACTTGCTGATCAGCTTCATGAAGGTTCTCTTCCAAGCCCACAACTGAGCATTACTGCTGAAGTATCAAAGTAGTACTGCTGCTAGCAAAACATTCAGCCTTGTGTTAAAAGGCCATTAGATACAACCAATTGCAGCATAAACTCAGCCGCATAAACACTTGTGAGACAACATCATTCAATGGCCACAGAACTGAGTTTGCCTCGAGAATGCTTTTCTTGAGCCACAATAGTTGGTGAAAGACAGTGCCATGTCAAACATCCTGTACCTTCCCTGGCTGTCAGGACCTTTTCGTTGCAGCCAAAAGCTATCCACTGCAGCGGGCCCTGAGCAAACCCCTTGGATACCAAACTGCTGCTGGTTGCCAACATAAACCTTCAGCGAAGCTTACTGTAGCACGGCCATTTCACAGTGCCTTGTGTCTTCCGTCTTCAGGTCACGACTCGTCGTCAGTAAGTTGCTGGCTGCAGTAGCTGGCTGCTCCTGAACCTTCTGCCCTAAGACCTTCCCTGCCCCAAAACAAGCTCAGTGGGTTTTCGACGGCTGCCAGCCGTCGAACAGCAGCACCAAAGCAGTGCTGCCGTCAAGCAGCAGCACCAGCAGCAGTGCTGCCGTCAAAGAGCAGCACCAGCAGCAGTGCTGCTGCAGTACTTCAACCTCAGTGTAACCTGAACCTTCTCTGGCAGTCAGGGTTGTTTGATTGCAGTTGGACTCCAAACAGCTGAGGACCGGGGGCTCCCAGAGATTGGTGACTCATGCGCGATGTTTTGGCAGCAACAGCAGGACCTAGCAGTAATGGTTGACCTGTGATGGGGTGGGTGAGAGTCCTGCAAGCAGTAGCGCCAGGTGATAATGCAGGTGGTTGTGTGCCAGCAGGGTTTGAGCTGTGGCGAGTGGTTTAGGCAGTAAAGCAGCCTGGTGCGAGCAGCAGTGAGTATGATGTTTCAAACTGCTGTGCATTATGAGAATGCAATGGGAGAGCTTACCGCATAACCTGTAACAATCTGATTCGGAATTCACCCAGCTGAACCACTGCAAAGTGTGCTGCAGGGCTGAGCCCTTACAAGCTATGTAATCTTGTTATACTACTTGCTATTGTGGAGATTAAGACAGGCTGAAGAAGAAATGGCTGCTGCATTGTGTTGCCAACACAAGGCTTGGTCTAACTGTCTAGACAGATCTGTCTTGCTCACCTTTGCTGTTTGGCACTGGTTTGGCTGCCAAAAGTCAGACTTGTTAGCTTCTCAGATCCAGCAGCAGCTGCTGCAGCGTCGTGTGCACTGCTGTCTAAGCCGGGAGGAGCTGCTGTAACAGCTGCAGGGTGAGTTTCATAGCCATGGCTGAACGCACCGGTGCGGTACTGCAGCTGATTGCATGACTCTGTGGCTGCTGCTGTTGTTGGTGTCGGACGTGGCAGCAGCAGCATCAGATCTGCTGATTCAGCTGCCACCTGCTGCTGAACGGCTTCAACATTGCTGCCGTCAATGCTGTAACCATCAATAAAGCTGATGCTATCATGCATTCTAGCCTGTGTGCTGCGACTATGACCCATGGCATCTGTTAAAAACGCCTCTGTCCAGCGTCGCTTCTGACTCTGACTGATATCCCCTAGTAGTGCTGGCCCATGTTGCTGATCGTCTTGTTGCAACAGCAGCTCTGTAAAGCTAGCTACTGGTGCTGCTGCATCAATTTGTTGAATTGCTGTGACAGCATCACATGCAGTGGTTGCACCTGTGGCGGGCCTTGGACAATCTACTGGTGCAACTGTGCTGTCGCGTAGCCTGGAAGTGTCAGGCTCATCACTGCCCAGGTCCAGAACAACTCCGGCGATGTGCTGAGTCAGCATGATGCTGCTAGGAGACTGGCAAGGCATGTTACATGTATTGACACTGTGGATGCTGTAATAGAACACCACTGACTGAAGGTCCCAGGCTAGTGGCGGCTCACTGACTTTGCTGTGAACGTCACTGCTCATTCGGGCAGCGCTGCCTACCAAGCCCATCTCACATCCGTCTACAGTTGCATCAGCGGCAGTCATGCCAACCTTATGCAGTTGCCACTGATGCTGCTGCTGCTGCAGCAGCATCCTATGCATATTCTTGCGCTGTCTCCGTTCTGCTTTACGTCTCTCTTTGGCTACCAGCTTTTGCTTTAGAGCTGCTAACTCAAGCCTTGCTAGGGCCTCCTCCGCCTCTTCATGCTGCTGCTGCTCTTGCTGCTGCACAAACAATCCTTGCAACGGTGGTGGTGCGCATACGGGCACCTCACTATGGAAAAGCCCAGACTGGCTGCATCCTATTCCTAGCACTGCTGAATCTGGCGACATGCTGTTTGTAGATGTACTGCCTCCCAAGCCTGAGCCCACCATGTTGCTGCTGGACTCAGAGCAGAAGGTGTCGAAGCTGTCGAATTGATGGTATGCACCGACATACACTTCTTCTGCTGCCAAACTGTCCTCTGGCATCTCAGCCTGCAGATTACAAGGCCCTTGGCAAGTGTCTGAGCTGAGTGCGCTGCCGGTGCTGAGGAGTTGCTGCTGCTTGTACGGAGATGGGATGTCTGTGTCAAAGTCACATGATGTCGTCAACGCCAGGCTGTCTGCAGCAGCAGTAGCAGGGCTTGCCGCACCTGCTGCCTGCTGCCAGCAGCTGTGCTGCAGTTCTAGCTGATACTGCTGCTGCAGCATGTCGTCAACTGACATGCTATCAAGCATCTGATCCACAGCGCTGAAGTCTGGAGGGTCTTTCCCCTTCAGTAAAGCGTCTGCTGCTGCTGCTGCATGGGGCCCTACATCTGATTCACAGTTGGCCTCAGCAGGTGCAAATGCCAAGCTGCAGACTGCACTGAAGGGAGTCCTGCTGCTGCTACATATGTTTGGCATCTCAGTGATTGCAACCTCGTAACCATCATAATCACACAGGGAACCAACACCAGCTGAGTCAGTGCGCTGGCCTGCGAGTGTGCTTGCTGCTGCCGCTGCTGTTGTGAGAGCTGCCAGGGCACCACCAGCAGCAGCAGATGCTGGTGCCTGAGGGCTGGCAGTGCTGCTAGTTATTGCTGCTGTAGGTCTAACTGGTGAAACAGCAACTGGTGTTGGCAGACCGCCCTCATCCGTTCCACCCAATAGGTCCGCTAAGATGTCAAAGCCTGAGCCCTGCTCCTGCCCTAAGCTGCACAGCAGGTCCATCTCTGTTGACAACTGTTTGTCGATGTAATCAGCTGGGCTGTTAAGCACAGGTGCTGTGCCGGCTTGGAGCATACCGCTAATTAAGTCGTTGCAGGCTATGGGAGGAGGCCGGGTGGGCAAGCGAGCCTCAGTGGCCGGCCCCGGAGCTGGTTTGCCGCGAACGCAGCGTGCTTTGGGTCTGTGCTGCTTTGGTGCGGAGCCATATGCCGGCTGGGCTGCTGCAACTTGGGTTGCTGACTGGTGCGTGTTCGTCGTGTGGCTGGTGTGTTCTGCTGGAAACGTTTGCGCTAGCACCCACGGGGCCTCGCGCTTGTGTAAAGCTCGACAAGCTGAGCCGTGTGCGCGGGTCATAGTAGAGATCGCCCACAGATGGCTCTGTTTGCCTCGATAGCGGCACTCTGATTTCTCAATGCGCCGCAGGACGTGTCGCTGGGTTGAGCGCGCTGGGAAGTGCTACCAGGCTGAAGCCTCGGGTCAAACTGCCTGGGCTGCAGGTGCTTCTCAAGACTTGCAGGGATTTCAGCTCACGGACAAACTCGGGTCAAGTGAACGAGCAACTTTGCGGTCCTGCGCCACGGTTCGAAAAGAGAACAAGCACAGTAGCGGTGCCGTCGGTTAGGTCATGAATCATAATGCAAGGGGACGCAATCTGGCAGTGCATAACGGCAAGAGGTGCCTATGTGCACCATAAGGGCGGGTTTGAGCAGAACTTGAAGCCTTCAGGTCAACCGGCCGTGCAGACGGCTAGAAAAGCAGTACATGCGTGCTTCTGGCTTTCGGAGCTCACCGACAGGAGCTCTGAAGGGACGGCGGCACGTTCTCCCGGTTGAATAGCAGGTTGAGTGATTTTATGCACTGCTCAAGTATGCTCTAGGAGCTGCGCTGTGCTGCCGCGCCCCAATTGAGGGCGGTGCCGTGCCAGCAGGCTTTACCACGTCGCCTGCCACAACAGGATTGTGATACTACTTCCACTTGATTGAGAACAGCTACTACCTGCACTTGCATAACATTTGGGAAGTAATGCGAGGTTTCGATCTCCCCGAGATGGGATGAGTCAAAGGAGGCACTGTTGACCGAGACCGTTGTACCACGGAATCCCCAGTCCTCCACTCGCCGCAACAACCTGCACAGTCGCGAGCTGTTATTTTGCAGCCTGGGGAAATGTTTCAGGCTGACAGTCAGCCCATGAACCCCCTGCACACCATACGCGTATGACAGAGCTCTCGGCCTTATAAGGCCTAATTAGGGTTATCGTCCGCACAGGCTGGCTCAGTTGAGGCTCAGCAACATGTGAGGAGAGCACACGGCAGTTGGCAACTTGCTGCGCTGTCACAGAATTCAGAATTTGTAAACCCCACTGGCCGGTCCCTCCATGGGGCAAGTAACGTGCGTAACCTCCAGCGTTTATGCCATGCACTTGGGCTGTGGTCAAGCAGCCCCGTCAAATGGTAAAACGACAGCCTCGCCCCACTGTTGTTGCCAGGACCATGCCTCTGCCTGCACCGCAGCTGCCCAGGCAAGCACTTGCCAAAGCAGTTGATTTTTCACATACCAGATTGCAGTTGCAGTTCCATAACAGTTGGTTGACTGCAGGGTTGTCGCTTGCTGATGGGCCCCTGCGCTCTTTTTCAAACAGTGTTTGTCGGTGGGGTTTGTTGCAAGTGATAGCTGCATATATGACTTTTCTGATAGCCAGAATAAGTGGCATGTGCCATACTGGGAAGTTTTCCACAATAAAATGCTTGGCCCGTGGCAAGCAGTAGACTGCCCCAAGGAGAGAAGACACCATGCTTGTCACAAGTGTGGTGCACCTGGTAGGGTTGGAAGTTGTGCACAGTGAGGACTCTCTGTTTGCACATGTCCAGTGGAGACAGTAGCCTACACATTAGAGTCAAACAACCCGGTAGTTGAGGATACCTACACTGGCATCACCTTCGATGGATAGGTGCACTTGTGGAACTCCACGACACAATGCCTCAGAATCATTGCAGTGCACTGCAGCAATGGCACCAGCCACTGCAAAATGCGTAGTAAATCATAATCTAGTGCAAGCTGCTAGTGGGGCAGGTATATGCAACTTGTCTCGTAGCACCTGCCAAAACAACCAGATTATGAGAAAAGTGAGAGACAACCTAGACACCAAATGTCTCGAGCAACACAATGTGTAGTCAAACACACCATGAGCAACACAGGATTTTCTGTTGAAAGGCCAGAAATACTGTTATCAACAAGGTAGGAGCCACCAACTGGTGGTGAACCGAATCAAGAACGAACATTTGCAACCTACAGCAGATGTGACCGACCTCAAACTGACTGTAACGTACGCCATATAGGATACATAATCTTGTATGCAAAAACATCGTGTAACAGACCCTGCATATGCACTACCGATAATGATGTGCATATGCAGCTTCACCGCACAATAGTGTTGCATTGGCATCTGTTGGGCTCACCAGTGACCACATGCACAACTCAAACCTTGGCGTGAACGCGCACTGCTGCAAATGATGCATACTGGTGTCAGCACAGGCGCGAGCATGCACAATTCACTGTGGTGCCCCATGACATGTGCATGCACTGTGCCTTGAGGGGCCAATCATGGCCGTACTCCACGTGTTGCGGCAACACGGGAACATCAACAACCTGGCCAACATGCAACTTGGATTCAGAAATTGCTTGCCAAACTAGCAACTCGCCTGCATCAATGCCATGACCCTATACAGCAGCCTAAAGGTACACTCAATGGTCCCGACCATGTGATGCAGGCTTCCATTCTGTGGCTGTTTAAGCAAAGAAACCTCTTTGTTGCAGTTTGTCAAACAGACCAGACATGCGTATGCTGCTGAAGCTGACGCCGTAAAGAGCCTTTCACTAGCAACCGCC
>NSMO01000171.1:21500-31659 GCA_002588565.1 Coelastrella sp. UTEX B 3026
AAGAACTGCAGCTGTTGAGTTTGGTTGGTGATGCTTGACCTCAGAAAGACACAGCCCGGGATCTGCTCCCCTGTGGCGGGCTTGTAAGCAAAAATGCCAGTCCATCTGTATGGCAGCAGCAGCAACAACAACAGCAGCAGCTCAGGCATGTTGCAGGTGCTGACACCCAGTGAATGACGAACAATATGGAGCTCTCTATTGACCTACACTGTACCAGTCATTGCATGCGCCTTGTGTCATGAATGAGTGAATGGATTAATGAGCTCCGCATAGCGCTTTTCAAGAAAGCGCTAGCGTAAGTCAAGGGAGGGTAATGTGTGTGTCGGGGCGACTTCATATTCCCTACCGTTATGTGTGATGAGTTGTGTGACACATACCACATCGAAAGTGATACTTTCACACTACAAAACGTGATGCATCCATATCAATACTATGCTATCATTCGTCAACATCAGTAGTACTCAGGAATTAAAGTCTCAGTAGTACCCTGGGACCCCTCCGGGAGTCTGCCGGTGTCTCCTGGCTGTTAGCATGATCACAGGTGGCCGAGCAACAGGCCCAGCAGCCTTACGATATTGCTGGTGCCTCTATACGTACAGAAGCCAAGGCTAGGCTAGCCTACCTAAATCTATCCATATTGGTACCACATCGCTCTCCAAATAGACCAGGTGCCACATCAGGTCCTGTCAGGCAGCCTGGCCAGTTGAGAGCCACACCGGGAGCGTATTGCCCTCGAACACCAGCTCCAAAGTATGCCGGTGAACAGGTTGCACCTACAGTTGCAAAGCAAGCAGGCAGCGACACACCTCGAAGGGCTTATATGCCAACAATGCTGCGATTCAGCGTCAGGTACGCAGCATACTCTGAAGTAGTACCATCATTAGTAGCTCAGAAGTTGTAGGTCAGGCAGGGAAGTAACAAGTGGTTGGCTGCAGTGCTATGGTAACATTAGAGCTGTGGTTGCAGTGGATTTGCCTGAGGCATACAGAACTTGGGCATGCAGCAATTGGGGCAGGACATGGTTTACTCACACAGCGGAGCAATGACAGAATCAGAAGACGGATAGGCATGCAGCAGTTGGGCAGGCATGCAGCACGCGGGAGATACAGCGCATTGCTTGAAAATTCAGCATGAACTTATTGAAGCAACAATTCTCGGCATGAGGCCAATTAAGAAAGACAGAGTGCAAGCTTACCTCCTGACTGAAGAAGCTTCCGAGATGTTTGAATTGAGACCACCCTGTTAGGCACCACAGCTGCTACCTGCAAGAACATTCAGCAGTGGCCAGGCGGAGTGAAAAGTGATATGTACTGCCGATTCAAGAGCTAGTACAGCCAGGAGGGGTCCATGTATGCATCGAAACGTAATATAGCCTGAGCACAATAACATTGGCAACTCCCACCGGGCTGGTCGTAGCTAGTTGCTAAATCCCGATACTTCTAGTTGCAGTCTTCGATCATACAAGCGAGTCAGTTTGGACATTTGTTGTGTCAACCTGTGTAGTAGACACACGCAAAGACCTGCCAAGGGAAGTTGCGCTTGTGTAGTGCCAGGGCTTACCTTGTCTGAGTTTCTAAGCGATGTTATAACGTCTGTGTGACTTATGCCTGCTGGAAGTTCAATCAGCGCTTGACTGGGAACTCCTGCTGGGGCCTGTGTAACACTTAGGACTTGAACTCGGGGGTTTAGGTCTGCAGCTGCTGACTCAGCAGTAGTAGCAGCTGCTGAGGCTGTTACTGGGTTGCTGGCAAGCGCTGCTGCTACTGCAGCTTGTGCTGTGGTAGTGGTTCTGCAGGCCCAAGTAGGCAGCCCTGTTGTACTCCGCCATATGCGTAGAGTTGCTATGTAGAAGGCCAATTCCTTGCACGCTCTTTCACATCAAGTTGTTACACTTGCTGCAACTGCGGGTGGCATGTATTGAAGCTGCTGTGCCTGCATGAATACATATGAGTATATCGCCAACTTACTCCGCCACTGCTGCTTGTGCATTTGTCACATCTTCCTTGTACACCAAGATAAACTGACCAGCAATAGGGGTACCTGCGGTGCATACATGGTTGAACATTTCACACTCCTTTCAGCGTGTGCGCAGAATAAGCCATGGTCGTCGGCTCATGTTCGCGCTGCTGCTGCATAGCAGTCAGGCCTGGCTGGCCGTTGAAGCCTGGCAGCTGATACGGGGACAGAATAACTGCAAGCTCATATGTGCGTTGCAAATGCATTATCACAGCTTGTCCCAAGCGCATCGCCTGGCAGAGTGTTATCGCGAACAGGATGGTACCACCGGTGACCGCTAAACAGGAGTTTACTTGATGTGGCATGATCGCGGGCACACAACTACCTGATGGCACATCATCCGAAATTGCCAATCGCGTGCGCCTGCGGCCCCGGCGCTGTCTTCTGGGCTGCGCATTGGTAACATCCTGTGCCACCACTCGTTCGGGAACAGGAACCTTGACCTTAGCAGCTGCAACGCTTAAACCGGGATCTAGTGTGATTATTTGGGGTGCTCCAAGCCCACGTTCGTCGGGAACAGCTGCAGCTAGAGCAAGCAGGCAGAGGAACGCCGTCCTTATCAAGATCCTTGCCGAGCGCTGCATGATCGCTGTAGATGACGACCGTAGAGCAGCTTTTGGGAGACAATAGTCACAAAACTTTCACGCTACCGGGTTACGGCCTGTGCAAAAGTTGTACTCGTTGCGGGTAAACTCTACTTCCCGTTGGATGAAATGCACAGTACTGTAGCGTATGGTAGGAGGTTTTGTAGAGCATATGTGGCTACACCGAACTTAGAAACTGGCTTACAAACACCCATGCGGTGTGTGTTGTAGGGATCCAGGGCACGCGCTGCTTCACGTTCGCTGAGACGCACGCACGACCAACGGCTGCTCACAATGTCAGTTTCAACTCTGAAGCGCCCGCAAGTAGCACCATAACTCTTATTACCTATCTGTGACTATGTCTCATGGCTACTCGCAGCTGGGCGCGATGAACTGGCCGATAGCACTACGCAATCACTCAGCAGAGCGGTGAGCTTCGACAGAAAGCATCTGCTCGCCTTTCAGACTGTAATGAAGTTTATAGACGAACGTAGCTAGGGTGCTCACCGAAGTAGAGACGCTGTCTAGCCAAGTGGGGTTAACTCAAGGTCCCAGACCGCTCGCACAACAGCTGTTGTCGCGCCTGGGCTGGTTAGTACCCGGTGGCACGAAGCGTTCGCCGATGATAGGAATGCACCGAGTCCCAACGCTTTGAGATGATGGTACCAACCCTGCACATAAGCATCCAAACCCACACCCGCCATTGCCCTATGAACTTTAGCTCATGCAACACCCCCTATGGCCCTATCCTAAGAGTCCAGCGAACACATAGCTCAATCATCCGAATCGTTAGCTGCAAACCCAGCATCCTGCCAGCACCTCACAAACAACCGCTGCTGCTTCAGTGACAGCTGGTCCCAGAACAACACCCTCTGCTCCCAGAGCCATGCAGCCAAGTGCTCAGGGACCTGGACACTTTGCTGTTGCAACTTGCTAGGAAACCGCACTTCAGGGGCTGTATTTCTGGAGGCACAGCTGCTCTGTGCGCTGGCGAGACAGCAGACGTCCACCGCAATCTTTGCAACCCAGCTCTGTTGTTGCTGCTCTTGTACTGCAGCAATATTGCGTGCCGCATCTGCAAAATTCAACCAGTCGCACTCTGCTGTGTACTGCTGACACAACAGCAGCGCAGATGTGCGTGCTTTAGGGCCTAGTACGTGTGCCCAGGCTGCTGCAGCTGCTGTAGCAGCTAAGTGATCTTTTAGCCTGTGGTTGGCCAAGCCAAACACCCTGGCTGGTGCTGCTGTGCTGCTGCCGCTGCTGCTAAGACTGCTGTCTGGTCCTAGGCTACTGCTGCATCTGCTGGCTGCGCTGCTACTCCTGCCAGAACCATCACTGCTACTGCTACTACTGCTGTCAGCGGACAGGCCCACTATTGACTGCTGTTGATGCCGCTGGCTCCCAGATGCTGCTGCAGTAGAGTTGTGGTGCCACTGACCTGGCTGCTGCTGCTGCTGCTTCGCAATGTCTGTGCTTCCTGCCCTATCTGCTGTTGCTGCTGTAACAGTGCCCTCAGCCTGCTGTAGCTGTCCCAGCTGCTGCTGCTTCCGCACATGCTGTGCAAAGCTTCCCTGTTCCGTACTGATGGCTACCCCTGCTGTTGCACTAGGCTCCTCAGCCTGCCGGTGCTGCCCCTGCTGCTGCTGCACTAGCTGCTTTCTCAGCATTTCTCTCACCAACAACTGAACCCTGCCCTTCTCCAGCTCCCAACCAGCTGCCCGGCTCCCCAGAAGTAACACTGTTACATCTTTCAGGGTCGCCGAGTCAACTTCTTGCATAAGTTGCTCAAAAAGGCCCTCAGCCAACCCCCTGGGGGGCTGATGGGCTGTTGAACCCGGAGCTGTGGGTGTTGAACCGGCCTGCAGGCTTCGTTGCAGCTGCTTGTTGCTGAGCTTTGCAGATGCCCATGCAACTGCTGCTGCCTGTGAAGGTGTAACAGTATAGAGCTGCCGGTGCAAGGCCGACCAGAAACAGGTCATCACCTTGGGGGTAGCTGCTGTGTGGCACGAGACTGCTAGTGCTAGTAAGATGTTAACTAGGGTTGCTGACGTGGGCCGCTGTCGCTGCTGTGGGTGCTGCTGCTGTTGGTACTGCTGTGCTAGGCGTCTGCGTTGCTTGCGGGGATCCACCAGCAGTTCCAGCACAACCTACAGTAGAGAAGGCAAAGCCAAACAGCAGTAAGCAACGTTGATACCATCAAGACACCTGTGAGCAGGCGTAGCAGCAGTGTTGCTGCAGGAACAGCAGCAGCATCTGACAGCAACAACAGCATCTGACACATGCGGAAGCAGCTGCTCAGCTGGCTACTTGCTTGAAGACTCACCGAGGCAATGCAAACCTGCTCATGGCCCGTTGTAGCCCAATCGCCGGCAAAAGAAACTCAAAGCGCAAAACAATCAACAAAAACTCCACAGTAAACTTCATCCACTCACCTGTTGCAACTGCTTGCTCAGCTGTTGGTTCCCTTGCACACCCAACATAGCCAAACCCTTGCAAAACATCCCCAGCTGTTCAGCAGAATAGGAGCCCCCATGCTCCACGAAGCAATCAACACAGTCCGCTGTTAGTCCTTGCATCAGCTGCATCACATTCCTTCTGTAGTCGCTGCTGTCTGTTGGACAGTAACCAACAGCTTGTGAAACATCAGCCCCTGCCGATGTGTCCTGACTGATATGGCCCCTGGCAACTTTTGAGCTGCCTGTTCGAGCGCTTCGGCCAACAGGCTGTACGTCACACGCTATCGCAGCTTCTGCAGGCCTCGCTTGTGCTTGCAGCAGTTTGTTCCAAGCACCAATGGTGCTCAGAAGGTAGCTGCAACCAGCGGGGGTGCTAGCTAACTGCTGTTGTTTTGATGCAGTGAGAAACTGCTGCAACCAAGGGTTAGGCGGGAGCACCTTCAAGCCTGAGAGGCTGTGTCCAAGAACAGCTAGGCCCTGCAGCAGCCACAGAAACAACCGCCATAATATGAGCTGTTACCAGTTGACAGTGGCAGTATTGCTGAGCAGCTGATAGGGAAAGGGTTATACGCAGCAGGCAATCGCACACCATCACCAAGCACTGGAACAGTCGATGGTCTTCTCACATGGACTCAGTCAGAGGCTTTGCCCTTTAACACATGAGCCAGCAAGCTTGAGTGTCATATACATGTGACGCCCTGCAAACTTCTACTGACATGCTATGGATGAGGCTGCCAGATTCAGTCAACAAGCAGTGCTCAATTTCCCCAGACAGCTAAAGCAGAGATCGGCGACCATCGGCGAGCGCCGTTAGCTTTGCCAGCAGTCGAGTACAACACATCACCAAGCACCTCCGCCAATGATGTGCCACAGCAGTACTGCCCCAGCCACAAACACACACCTGAGCTGTCATGGTCCACATCTGCTGCTCACACGCCTCCAGATACTGCTGCATCCAGTCAGCAGGCAGTACACACTTCCACCTCAGCAGTACAACTGCCAACACTGGCAGCTCCCGAGCAGTACAATCCTGCAATTTCGCTTGTACTGCTTGAAGGTAGCTGACCTGCCAGGTCATGCTCGGCTGTTTGACTCGCAACATGTGCAAGCCGTCAGTCAACATGATGAGGCCGGCTGGTGGGAGCTGAGACAGCGCTGCTGCTGATGCCGCTTGGAGGTTTAGCAGTAGCGGAGCTGGGGGCTGTAGCTGCAGTTTGCCTAGGCTGTAGACGACCATGCTGAGGGCCTGCGGAGGCAGCTCGCCTAAGTGCAGCAGCTGCAAGCAAGACAGAAAGGAGCAGATGACGTGTGGTCAATCATTGATGAAATTGCCAAGTCCTGCATTGTTGCCATAAGGACAGCAACCGCAACAAGATGACAACAAACAGCAAACAGGGCATGCTGGCAAGATAACTACAAAGCAGCTGGCAAAGGATGGAGGGGAAGCCAGCCATGGTGCGCTATTTGCACAGACGTGATGCCAGCTAGCGCACCATAGCTGCAAAACCCTGCATCAACTCGGTCCCTGAACCCCACTTTGGCGAGTCTGAGCCCTGAACCCTAAACCCTCCTGCATGTCACAACAACAACAAATTAATCTTGGATTGACATCTGCAGCCAATCATACCTGCGATACCCTGCTGTAGAACAGGTCCATCCATTGCTGACCTGGCACCTGCTGCAGCCTCGCAACCCCCTGGATGAGCTGCGCACAGTCCTGGGCGTTTGCATCCTGCATCCTTCTGCCACTCTGCAGCTGCAGCCTCATCGACAGAAGCTGCTGAGGCTGTATGTCTAGGCTGCAGAGGGACCACATCAACTGGCTCAGCAGTCGCGGGCTGAGCTGAGAGATTAGAGGCGTTACTGCATGTTCCTGCAGCCGTCGATTAGACGAAAGAGTCAAGGTTGCAGCTGTGCATAACATGCACAGATGCCACGTGCAGTAAGACCAACATAACTCGGCCTTAGGTCGAGCAAGCAAGCTCAAAGACGATCTGGCGTTCTGCTCTCTAGCTGGCCAATTCTACTACACATCAGCTGACACTATACCTTCAGTGAGGCGGTGCTTGGCATGTTGCCGTGAACAGCAAGTATGTGAGTAAGCGCTGCTGCCGCCTCGACTACAGCACAGCAAAATGCATACCCAACTCACCAAGTCAAGCAGCAGCCGCTGATCCTCCTTGACTCGCAGCACTGCTAGCGAATACAAAATTAGCACCAGCCCTGTCGCATCGGCCCGCTGCAGCCGTGGCTGCAGTAGAGGTATTAGCTGCTGGTGCAGTATCTCTTGCAGCTGCTCGAGCTGGAAACTGCTGTCTACTGCAGTGTTAGCAGTCCCTGTCTGCTGCTGCGAGTCCACAGTGGACCCTGAACCAGCTTCGTTTGGAGTTTGAACGTTGTGACCTGGCAACTCCTGGGGCCCAGCAGCCGCTTCTTGAGGCACACAAGCACTCTGCCGCATGCTAGACTGCTGCTCTGACGTCTGACAGAGCCCTTCAAAGTTCTCAGCTGCTGCTGGTTGCTGTGTAGCTTGTTGCACAAGCTGATGTGCCTGGCGCCGCTGTGTAACAAGTTGCGCAGCTGTTGTGAAACAGGTAGTGATTGACATGAAGTCCATGGAGGGTCCATGCTGCTGTACTATGTCTGACAGCTGCTGTACGCTGCTGCACGCCATTAGTTGCCGCACGAGCGACTTCTGAAACTCCTTCTGCTGATTGGCATCCGATGCTTGCTCAAGTTCGTGGTTGTGAAGGCTCCCCTGCTCATGGTGTGCTTGTTGTTGCTGTGGCCGCAGAAGTTCGTCTGGGCTTGGCACGTACTGCCGTAAGATGTGTAAACCGGTTTGCTGTTCATCAAGCAGCCGCAAATCTGCTGGAAGGCTCTCCTGCGCCATTGAGCTGATGCTGCGCAGCTGCTCCCTGCTGCTCTTGTTCACCTGCTGCGGCGTGACTGCACGTTGCTGCTCGGCATCGGCGCCTGAGGGCGCATACAAAACATCTTCGGCTGCTGGTGCTTCCAACAACAGCCACTCCTCTTCTGTGCAGTCTGTATCCACATCAACCACAAGCTGACTCGGTGTGGCCGTGGACAACCGGCTACTGACGCTGCCAGCGGGCCTGTGGAGACGCCCATTGCCTCGAAGAAGCAATCTATGTATGCTACATTGTCGAATGGTGGTGTTATGTGGCACATGCAGTGCGCATCCTGGCATTCAGCAGATTGCCATCAGTTGAAGAATGTTGCACCAGCCTGCTGGGCTTGTGCTGCGGCGTTTCTGAGCTCTGGGTGGCAATGTATAACAAATAAACCTGTCAGCCCAGCGAAAACCGCGGATAGCGCACAAAGGAGAACCTGACAACCGTGGCGTTGGCTGTGTACGCAGCGTGTGTAACTGCCTGGGCTTGTACCAGCTCATATCAGCAGCCTACATAGGAAACCAACAAGGGTTGTGCTGCTTTGCCGCTCAACTGGCAAGAATGGTTTAGTTCTGGATCACGTCGTCCTGTGCTGGGTCGCTGAGCTGTAGGGAATACTCTTGGCGCATTTGCAGTCGTATTGGGGCTGCTCACGGTGTTTACACAAGTGCAGAAGCGGGACCTGCTGTTTGACGCATTTCAGCAGCTGGCAAAGGAGCATGTGCACGTTTTAGTGGCTGTTTTATATAACGTAAAATGTCGTACGCGACTAGGACCGTCGACAACGCGCCTGACAAGGTTGGCAGGCCTGCACCTGTTGCAGCTGTCGTGCTCAGCTGCTTCACGCGCTTCCCTGACACCCTGCTGTCCGTCTAACCTGCAGAATGCCACTCTTACAAACTGCGTTTTTCTATCCCCGGCCGATCCCCTCGTGAATGCCAAGTTTTTGGAGATTGGCTCCTTGTAAGAGTTCTTGTCTGTTGCGATGGTTGGTTGCAGGCAGCTTATCCTGCATGCAACCTCTGTGTTTGGTTCTGTCAGCTGCTCCGGGTCTCTTCAGCCCTTCCGAAACAATCACAGCTCTGAAAACTACAGCCTGTGAAGCATAAGCAGCCAGATCCCATCAACCACTCGCCTCATGTTATTATGCTTGCAGCGTATTCAATACAGCTTCACACCCAGCAATCGCACAAGGGGCAATCGGATTTAATGCAGTCCAGAGAAGGGTGGGTGGCACACTTCGTTGGTAATACCAGCAGCACTATGCAGCCAACAGCTGTTGGCACCTAATGCAGCAGCACAGTAGCAAGAGCATATGGTTGCAGTGCAGCTGCTGTGCTTGGCAGCCTCCGCGGGGCTGCCATCCTCTGCATGGCAACATGGGCATCACAGTGCAGCAGTCTCACGCGATATTCCTTGAACAGCAGCATGGGTACTTAATCAATGAAGCTGAGTTTAGCTTGCATGCAGGCAAACTGCTAGTGTCGATCAAAGCAGAGCTTCTGCAGCAGTCTTGAGGCATGGCCGCTTAGTGCGGAACGAGCAGCACTCCTTGCAATGCAGATTATCTTTCTTGAAGTGCGTTCAGTGTGACATACACTGGAGCGATTTGCAAAACCGTTCTCGTCTTGCTCGCTGCCTGCAGTGCTTACGAGTGTCAACGCAGGACAAGGTCACAGCAGCAGCATTCGTCCCTCCGCCTGGATTCCCAGGTGCAGCTCTACTGTACGGGGAGATACAGGGGCTCAATGATAGGGTCAAAGCTGACCTGTCGGCAAATGACATCATTGAACGGCTGCTGCAAGTGTTCAAGGGGCAGGTGAGAAGCCAGCTCACGAAAGAGGATAGCAGTAGGTCTGCCTGCAAAGCAGCTGTGCAGGATGGTACAGAGCGTTTCATCAGCTGCATTGGTCTTCAACCATTTTGAATCTGCTGAGCGTAATCACCTGCAGGCATGGTAAAGGGCATTCACCATAGATACATTGCTGGGCGCCCACACTCAGAATCTTTTTGCAGCTAGCTCTAGTGCTGCAGGAGAGCAACCCCGCTTTGGGTATGGGCCGAAGTGCCTGTGTAACCTCAAACACCTTCACAACGGACAGCACGTTTGGCTTTGCCTTGTGTGCTCGCAGATATTTGCGCCGGACCAGCAGATAGTGTTTGAGCTGCAGGGCGCAACCTTCAAGCT
>NSMO01000171.1:31669-51978 GCA_002588565.1 Coelastrella sp. UTEX B 3026
CAAGGAGGTGCAGCGGGCTTATCTAGCTTCAAATACGGCATTCATATTCACAAACGCAAGTGAGTATGGCTGTGACAAGGGCCACCTAATGTGCAGATACTCAGGTTTAGGCATAGAGGGATGGCGGTAGTCGCAGAATTACCTGTAGCATCATCAGCAGGCACAGTGAGCCTTTCTCGCATAGATCCAGCATCAATATGTCACAAACGCCAGTGAGTAATGCTATGACTTGGGCCAGCTAATCCTGGGTTTGGGCACAGAGAGGCGCTAGTGTTTGCAGGATCAGCTGTAGCAGCATCAGCAGGCGCCGCCTTCTAACCAGCATCACGCTGAGACACATGATGTAGTACGGTATCCACCTTCACAGACTTAAGTGAGCCTGGGACACTCCTGGAATCATTTAGGGCGCAATGTCTGGGTATAGACCCAGAGGCGCTCGTTTCATAGGATCAGGTGTAGCACCATCAGCAGGCGCAGAGAGCCGTCTAGCCTCTCAATACGATATTTGTCCAAACAATGTACCAGGTACTGCCCAGGCAGGGGCGAATTAGCGTGTCAAAACCTGTGCCAATACTGTACTGGTTGGTCCCAGCGTGTTTGGCACTCTGAATGCAGCCTTGCCTGGACAGCATTTACTGGCAAATTTGATGATGGATGATTGTGCAGTCTGTGCGTGAGACACTTGGTGCCGGCATGCCTGTCTGCCACCATTCTTGGGGCTGGCACCGTTCGCAAATGAAAATAGACGTGATGCTTTGCACTGTTGTAGAAGTTTGCTTCTATCAGGAGCCAGCAACAGCATTTGCAGCTGCAGGATCAGCTGCAGCAGCATCCAGAGATGCAGGAAAGCTGCTGGGCGGTGCGGGGGGCGTCTTGTTAACAAACACATATCCGTTGGAGCTTAGGGGCAGCAGCAGTATTGAAGCGGCAGCAGTGTACAGCAATGCCAGCACAAGGCAGTGCAGCAAGCTTTTATAGCAACCAAAGCAGAAACTTGTTTGCACAGACACAGCTTATGTGAAGCAGGTGCAGCATGTGGCTCAACAACGCGATCATGGGTTTCTTAGGCTGATTGATTGGCTGGAAGCTTATCATCCTGCTGGGTGAACTGCCGGTGGTATCATCCTGCTGCGTTTGGATGTGCTTAAGTAGAGCGGAGCACCTGGCAAATGGTCTCTGTGACAGCTGCTTGCAGCTGTGTGCCTTGACATGGTGCTGCCGCTCACATTACAGGCAACATCAAGCTGCAATTGCAAAGCACTTGCTTCTTAACTTGAAGTAACGTTTGTTCATATTCTTCAACCGAATTTTCGCGAGTCCTGGCGTCAAGTGATGTTGGCCATAGTTTGGGTAGAAGGGTGTGTTACCGACCGACCCCTGATATCCTTTGACCTCCTGCTGGTATGTGTTTGCCCGCAGGCAATGCCAACATCAAAATTACCGGGCAGAAGGGTTTTGCCACCACGCAGCTCTTCAAAGCCAAAACCCTAAACTTTGAAAGCCTGGGTATTGGAGGCTTAGACAAGCAGTTTGATGCAATCTTCAGGCGTGCTTTCGCTAGCAGAGTATTCCCGCCAAGCATAGTGCAGCGGCTGGGAATACAGCATGTTAAGGTAGGGTGTAGTTGTGTGTGTGTGTGTGTCCTCTAATGTTGGGAGCTTCCTGGGTTGTCCAACCGTGTTTAACAGTAATGGGGCCTCCCTGATGCATACCGGTTACTCGTCAGTTGCTGAAAACTCTGTTTTGCACATCTGCCAAACTGCTGAGACTAGTCAAGTCCTTGGGAATGTCCTTGGGGATGTTGCATGGACAACTACACATGCTCTCCGCCCGGCATGGTGTATTGCATTTGGATGGTCAATGGCACCGGATGTGTGACTTTTAACTGCCAGCCGCCGCTGCTGCGCCGCAAGCGCTGCCCAGTAAGAAAAACCTAAGAACACATATGTCCACCATGCCCCAGAGGGTTTGATGATACGGTATGGCCAGTAATATGCATCTGGATTGTCAATAAGACTAGGTGGTCAGTGATTTGAGTATGTTCAATACCCCTACGAGCCATCAGCTAGCTCTTCAGGGGTGTTACCCGCCCATAAGGTAACTTGTGCTAGTAGTCATTGATAGTATCGTGCCATGCCTTGCTTGCAGCCTAGACAACAAACTCGTGCAGGCTTCCATTGGCTTGTTATCAGCCAAGCAAAAGCCGATGTTACTATGGATGCTTCTGCCAAGAAACAGACAGACGGTCTTTGTGTGGACTTCTAGGCTGATACATGGACCGCCTGTTACAGGCAAGGCCCTCATTGCCCATCAGATCGGGCTGCAGTCCTTTGCGAAGCTCCTCAGCCAACTCAACCATTCAGACATTGCCACAGCAGCACCAGCTGCTAATGCAAGTGCTGTTGTTACGATTTCCGTGTTGCAGGGTATGCTGCTTCATGGGCCTCCCGGCACAGGCAAGACTCTCATTGCCCATCAGATTGGGCTGCAGTCTTTGTGCTAAGTCTCAGCCAACACAACCATGAGCCATTGCCGCAGCAGCACCAGCTGCTAATGCAATTGCTCTTGCTGCGGTTTCTGTTTCGCAGGGTATGCTGCTTCATGGGCTGCCTGGCAAGACCCTCATTGCAATGGCTTGTCTCAGCCAACACAACCACTGAACCTTGCCATAGCAGCAGCTGCTAGTGCAGTTGCTGTTGGTCCATTTGCGTGCTGCAGGGTATGCTGCTTCATTGCCGCAGCAGCACCTGGTCCAGCTGCTAAGGTAATTGCTGTTGTTGTGGTTTCATGTTGCAGGGTATGCTGCTCCTTGGGCTGCCTGGTACAGGCAAGATGAGGGTCCGCTTTTGCAGTGCAGGGTCTGCTGTTACATGGGCTGCCTTTTACAGGCAAGACTCTCATTGCCCATCAGATTGGGCTGCAGTCTTTTTGCTAAGTCTCAGCCAACACAACCGTGAGCCATTGCCGCAGCAGCACCAGCTGCTAATGCAAATGCTGTTGTTGTGGCTTCCTGTTGCAGGGTATGCTGCTTCATGGGCCGCCGGGAACAGGCAAGACTCTCATCGCTCGCCAAATTGGCAAGATGCTTAATGGCAAGGAGCCCAAGGTCGTGAATGGGCCTGAAGTGCTGAGCAAATACGTTGGCCAAGCAGAAGAAAACATTCGTAACTTGTTTGGGGAGGCAGAAGCGGAATACAAGGAGAAAGGGGATGCATCGGTGAGAGAGGGCTCGCTGTTTGTGCTGGGGGTTGACATCATTACCTTAGCCAATTGAATTGACACAGTTGCAGCCATTGCAGTGTCTGCAAAGTAGTCTTGCTCTGTGTCATGTGACCTTGACGGCTGCAACAGGGGATCTGTGGCCAAAATGATCTGCATGCAGCTTATTGGCAGCTTGAATCGCACACTGTTCTCTGATGCAGCTTCCATAAAGACATAAACATTCGACTTCATGCTCACTGCCAGCAAAGAATGATCTACACATGTTGTACAACATCCGTTTCATTAACACCTGCATATGGTGATGGACACACGTGTATGACGACGTTGTGTCTCCATGCACCCTACCGTGCTCACTGCCCTGCTCTGAAAAGACAAACACATCAACAGCATACTCAGTGCCATCAAACATGATCTACGCATGTTGTACAACGTGCGTTTCACTTGACACCTGTATATATCGAGGGATAGACACGTGTGTGACCTCGTGTATGCCTCCACACACCCTACCGTGCTCACTGCCAGGAAGGAATTGTTTACGCATGGTTTTTTTGCATATGTTGAGGGACAATCATTCCTTCATGGCAGTTAGCACGGTTAGTGGAGGCCTACACGGCGTCGTACACGGCGTCGTGCACGTGTTTGACGACGTGTATGACGCCGTGTATGCCTCCACTGACCGTGCTAACTGCCATGAAGGAATGATTTACGCATGTTGTTTTGACTCAACACCTGCATATGTGAAGGGACAGACGCGTGTATGTGATGCCGTGTACGCCTCAACACTCCGTCTTCACTGATATCCTGCAGGAACTGCATATCATTATCTTCGATGAGATTGATGCCATCTGCAAGACCCGTGGCAGTGTAAGAGATGGTACAGCCACACATGACACCATTGTTAACCAGCTGCTGACGAAGATTGATGGTGTTGATGCCCTCAACAACATACTGCTTATCGGCATGACAAACAGGTGTGGCTGTGTTGAAGGGATTTTAGACTTATTGTTCGATCTGTAGACCAACATAGGCACAGCATAGTGGTATTCATGAGTAACATGACACCGTTGTCGAGCAGCTGCTGAAAGAGATTGATGGTGTTGATGCCCTCAACTACATACTGCTTATCAGCCTCACCGATAGGCGCGGCTGTGTTACGGCGGCCAGCCCGCTGAGAAGTACAGGGCTAAAGTCGCAAAACAAAGCTGAAACTGATCCATTGCTTTCAGCAAGCAATTCATTTGTGGGTGTTGCCATGTGACTGAGCCAATGCAACAAGATAGATGCGGTGGCAAAGCTGCAGTGCCATGCAGGTGGGGCTCGCCAGCCAAAGAAGACTTGTCCAACGAGCGGATTGGGCGGAATGGCTACTGACGTGGCTATGTTGGGTATTCTTGCAGGAAAGACATGCTTGACGAGGCCATGCTACGTCCTGGCCGTTTGGAGGTACAGATAGAAATTGGACTACCTGACGAGAAAGGTCGCATGCAGATCCTCAAGATTCATACTAGCAGGGTGAGCAAAGCCAGATAGACCCTGGGATGGATGAATGAATATCCTCTGTGTAGTGCTTTTGATAGTGCGCTAGCGTAAGTTGAGGGAGGGAGATGTGTGTGTTGTGAGGTCCCCCATATGACTCCACGTACCCTACTGTCCGCTCACGTCCCCGAAGGGTTGAGAGGGCTGGCCCCCCAGGGACCAGACTGATTGTGGGCTCTAGCTTTGTCTAAACGCACGACACAACTGCTGAAACCGCATGGCGGTCTCCTAATGTTGTTTGTAGGCATTCCAATCAAATCATTGCCGTGGTTACCTTGTCACGCGACTTACTGTTGCAAATAACTTGAGTAATACTGCCTGGTGTGCGTTCTGGCCTTGCAGGCATGCTACATGGTCCTGTAGCGGCCTTGTCTGCTTTTACCAGGTTAAACTGTGTGACTGGTGACCATCTTTCTGCGCATCCACGTGTTACCTCAATATTCAGACATCAATTGATGTGCTCAACTTGCTTGACTACTTACTGTCAATCAATCACGCGGATGCCTGCAGAAATTGGTTCTTAAATAAAGATGTATGTTTGGAGTGGTGAGCCCATCGTCTCATGAAGCCCAGTTGACGTTTTGTATGTGATGCATCAGCTGAATAGATTCAGCATCTATTAAGAAAGTTGGCAATGGCGTAGCTGCACTTGGTTTCTTGAGAAATCTGCAAACTTGGTCCTGGGTCTGCTTATAGCTGTGCCGTTGCAACTGATTTTCTTGCAGATGTCTACAAACTCGTTCCTCAGTCAAGATGTCGACCTGGAGTTACTAGCAGAGCGCACCAAGAACTTCAGCGGAGCTGAGATTGAGGGTTTAGTGAAGAGTGCTGCCAGCTATGCCCTAAACCGCAACGTAGACATCAATGACCTACACAAACCCTTGGATGAAGATAACATCAAGGTAACACTGCAAAATAACAGTCATACTTTTGGGGTCTTACGTAGTAAGTTGAGCCATAGTTCAAGCAACCCATCACATTGATGCATGCAACTGTGTGCACTTTGCCATTGCTGCACATGTGGCACAATCGTTTGAGGTTACATGAGGCACCATCTATTGCACTTACAGCTCATTGGAAGATGCTCGCACTTGCATTTGTGGGTCAGCTAGACCACAATACGTATTGTTCTTGTTATTTGTTGCGACACTTGTAGCTTTGTGAGTGCCAGAGCACAAACCACTAAGCACTGAACTTGTTCTTCAAGCTCCCACCTCTTGAATGTAAGCTCTTGGCAGCGTTACAAAAGGTGCAGCCTGAATCCTGTGCAAATCCTGAGTACCGGGTTGCTATCGCTGGCTCTGGGATGCACTCATGCTATCACAACAAAAACATTCTTGTCGCTGCAGGTCACTATGGGTGACTTCTTAGCAGCATTAGATGAGGTGCAGCCGGCATTTGGCGCCAACCCGGAGAACCTGTCGAAGAGTGTGACACATGGCATTGTGGACTATGGGGACACATACCAACACTTGGCTTCAACACTTCGCACGCTGGTGTCACAGGTAGACGGTTTCACTTATTTTCTGTTTGTTTACGCTATTATTGCAAGGCCTGTTGCTGCTGCTGCTCAAATGCTGAATGAGGTAGCTCGTTGGCAACACTCTGGGCCTACTTGGCTGGTGCGAGGGCTTCTGCACGACTAGCCGACCAGGCTGTTGTGACACAGATCGCCTGTTTGCTTCATGACATCACACAGGATGCTGATAGTGGGGCGCTTGCGCAACTGTTTAGCCCATAACATTAACCCTGCCTGCTGACAATCACGCTTGTGTGGCGTATTAGTTTATAACATACATCAGCCTGCTGACAATGGCACGCTTGCGTGGCGTATTAGTTCATAACATACATCAGCCTGCTGACAATGGCACGCTTGCGTGGCGTATTAGTTCATAACATCAATCAGCCTGCTGACAATGGCACGCTTTAGTGGATGTTTTGTATGTAGAATCAATCAGCCTGCTGACAATGGGATGCGTAGATGTTTAATCCATGACATACATAAGCCTGCTGACAATGGCACGCTGGTGTGGCGTATTGGTATTAGTTCATAATATCAATCAGCCTGCTGACCATGGCACGCTTGCGTGGATGTTTTGTACGTAGAATCAATCAGCCTGCTGACAATGGCACGCTTGCGTACCTGTTTTATCAACAACATCAGAAACCTGCTGATAACGCTTGAATGGCTGTTTACCTCATGACATCAATCAGCCTGCTGACAATGGCACATTTCCTTGGTTGATTGCAGGTGCACAACAGTGCAAAGACGCCACTGCTAAGTGTATTACTTGAAGGCCCCAGCGGCAGCGGCAAGACAGCACTAGCAGCCACAGCAGCGATAGAAAGCCAGTTTCCGTTTGTTAAGGTGGGTCCGTTTGTCACAGGTGTGTGATGGGCCAATATGTGCTCCTTGCATCACACTTACTGTAGACTGCTGGTTGGTTCCAATAGCAAAGTTTCCTTTTTCAAGGTAGGTGGGTTTGTCACATGAGTGTGTGACGGACGGGTTACCCAATATGTGCTACTTGTACCAGACATAGCAACCCAGTGAGCAGCAGCAGGTACTCAACAAACAGCATACCACCATCAGCATTGCTGCACAAGCAGCCACCTGGTGTACAAAGTTGGTTGGTCCAGACAGGGATATCTTGGGTATGCTGAGCTGGCAGGCGAGCGAGCAGATGAGCAGCAGCTGGCAGCAACTGCTCAGGCTGTAGACGAGTTCTGGGATTGGTGCCTCCTTTCAAAGATAGAGGAAGGCATCAATAGCATCAACCTTTGTGTATAGATGTATAAGCTACCCACCAGCCTTAGCTCTGTGGCCATCGGCCCCCGCGCCCCAGTCCAGAGGCAGGAACAACACCACCCGAAGCAGTGTATATTATTACTGGCGTACTTGCATCCACCTTTGTGTGTGTAGTGCTGAATCCACTGCACCCGTTGCTGAAAAGTTGCCTGTGTCTCGCATCATTGCTGGCCTGCATTCTGCGAAGTTATGCACCCCAACCCATCTAAACGTTGCTGTTTGTAATGGAGGCCGTGCTGGTATGATTCATAGTTACATATGGGAGCCGGCGCACCGAAAATCAAACCCAGGGCCCCCATAAACCAACAACAAACAGGAGGTTTATCATGAACTTTGCTGTTTATCAGCCATTGAAAGGGCAGTGATTTGATTGTTCGTGTTGATATCTCAATTCTGCAGATCATAACCCCAGAAGATATGGTGGGCTATGGGGAGCAGGCAAAAGGCAGCCAAATCACCAAGGTGTTTGAGGATGCCTACAAAAGTCCACTCAGTATTGTCATATTGGTGAGTGCCATTCGTTTCTAGTCACACATGTACTGCATGCTAAATGGCTGTTGCAGCCAGTGGTCTCGCTCAAAAGCCAGTATTAGTCTTTGCACGGGCGTGATGGCGGGTACTGACCGCACCATGAGTTGCTGATTGTCTGAAGATGACCGCAGAGGTCGAGACTGATACGGAGTCCCATGTTTCGACTGTGTAGACAGCTTTGTGATGACTGACACAGAAGTTAGACTCACCCTTGCACAAGCAAGCAGTGTTGGGACTAACATCAGCCTGTAGCGATAACAGTTGTCATGCGGACGTTGTGTGCTGACAGTTTAATTGAGGTGGTGGACCAAACATGAGCTGCGCATGCAGTCAGGCTGCAGATCATTAGCAGCTATGTACTATGTGAACCCCTATCAGATGCTAGCTGCACGTCCCATCACTTCTGTACTCAACTGAAACAGGAGACTACACAATAACCTGCCCTGGTTTCTTCATGACTCATCTTCTCAACCCTAAACCCTGACACTCAAACACTCTTGCATGCTGCTGGGTTGTGCTGCTTGTATAACAGGATGACATAGAGCGGCTGCTGGAGTATGTAGCCATCGGGCCTCGCTTCAGTAACACAGTCTTGCAGGTATGTTGAGTTGCCTGATAGGCCAATCGTCAACCTCCAATCGTCGACATATGTTGTGCACAGGTGCTGATACTTGCTACAGCTTTGCTGGAACACTTGTTGCTGCTGGCTTTTGTTGCAAAGGCTGGATTCAGGAACACAGTCCTGCATGTAAGTTGGATAAAAGTATCGTCCAGCTTGACGTATGTGCAGTCTTGATATGTTTGCACAACTTGCTGATAGCAGCAGCAGCTGTGCAGGAGCAAGTAGTGCTGCTGAGTTTTGTTGCCAAGGCTGTTTGTTGCAAAGGTTTATTGCAACTGCATGCAAAGTTGTATTTGTGTATGCTTGCCACAGCATGGCTTTTCAAAAGCAGTGGCTCATGCTATTGCTTGGGAAGATTATTGTCTTGGGGAAGAGTACTGTGACCTGAAGAAGGCCTGTAACACAGGCCAAACCACGTGGTCGGTGTATCCATTTGCACTTTGGGCCGAATGTGTCTTCTCCTGTCTGGGTGCTGGCAGGCTGCTATCCATTTCTGAACGCATGTCTTTCTACGAATGTTCATTGCATGTCGGCTGTCTCTTCAAAGCAACAGCACCTGCCATCTTGTTGTTCCTGCAGGTATTGCTGGTTCTCGTCAAGAAGCAGCCACCTGCTGGCCGCAAACTGCTGGTCATTGGCACCAGCAGTGCAGGGGAGGTGTTGGAGAGCATGGGGCTATCAGCAGCATTCAACGTGCAGCTACACGTGCCAGCATTACGGGGAACAGAGGTGGAGAAGGTCATGCAGCAGGCAGACAGCTTTGCGCCTCAGGACTTGCAAGAGGTGAGTGTGTAGTCACACCAGGCGGCTATTGGGCCACTGTTGGGCTTGATACAGTGTTGCATCCCAGCTGTTATGCCTCACGAGCAACCTGTGTCGACGCGTGTACATCGGTCGTTGCTGTAAAGCTATGGTTTTGCTGCCATAGAGCTACGGCTGGTGGGTGGCTCACATACACAGCGTGTATTGCTTTCTGCTGTAGGCTGTCAGCGTTATGTCCCAGTTCTCTGGCAATGTTGTGCCTATCAAGAAGCTGCTGCTGTGGTTGGAGATGGCGCGACAAGAGCTGGTAGAACCCAACAGCCCGATTCCGCTGGATGCTTGGGAGAAAGTGCTGCGTGACTTGTCGTCGTGATGTACCCCCGATAGGGTAGGGACTATTGGTGACTCAGGCTGACGATGCTGGCAAACCATGCGTTGCTTGCAGCGTGAAAGGTTATGTTGTGTTCTGAGGTTTTGAAGTACATGTACAGCTGCTCCAAGCGGAGGGTTGTGCAAAAGGCTTAGGCCTTGTTGGATCAGTCAGCAGCTGCAACATCGCTGCTGCAAGATCTGGCAACTGGTCCAGTTCTCACTGCTGCGACACTGGAGGAGTACAGCGCGGTCAACGCTGTTGTAGTGCAGATTGGGCGTGTTCTTGCCTTTGGCTTTGCCGTGCAGTAACCTCCTGAACAAAGCCGTGCAACTATCAGTTGGTTTACCAGACTGGCTGGCCACGTGCACCTACTCGGCAGCCTTCAGCGGGCTCATGACTGATCTTTTGACCACACCACGAATGCGTACACGTTGAACGCTTGGATCCAGCCCCTGGCCGTTAGAAGCAGCACGCCTACGCCTGAACGACTCGGTCGGAGCTGGACGTCTGTCAAGACCACGACCAAGGCCATTACAACACAGGACATGTTCAGGTCACAACTGCTGATAGTATACACGGTCGCTGCAAGCGACACCCGGGTGGTGGTGGCAACAACAACAGAAGTACGACTTCATGATACAGTGTCAACATTGATATCGCAGGGGAGCATGAGTCAAAGGCAAACAACAACATTTGATGATTGGGTCACTGCAAGCCTGCCTCTGAGTTGGTATAGAATAGCAAGGCTGCCCAGCAGTGACAAAACATGTGCAGACACAAGTCCTAGACCTGCGATAGACAGGAAACATGGCAAAGCAGCACCTATGCAAGTAAACTACATTCAAATTAGAACCTGCCCACAATGAAAGCCAACTGCCAAATGAGCTAGCTCCATACATGGCAAGTCCACAAATGAGCTGTAACAATTCTAAAGCAGGATCATCCTGTGGGCCACAGGCCAGCCCTGGCATTACACAATTGGTGCATACGCAATCATGATTGGCAGGTGTGAAGGTTGTCCCAAGTGACCCAAGACCCATTTCCACATATGCGGTGTATATGGCTATATGCATCAAAGGTTGGTTTTGTAGAATAGCTGCAACCCCTTTCTAGCATCTGAGCATTGCTTTGATAACCCTAATGCTGTTCATGATCATATTGCGTGCCAGGACGCTCCGGCAACTATGCACATGTGTGGCAACCCCAAACTCAGCACCCTACATCTCGTATCCTTGTGACAAAACAGCTCAGCTGATAGTGCTGCTAGCTACTATTATGCATTGATATCCTACTTTGGTCACAACTTTCACGCCTTTCACCGATCCACCCTCTGCATAAGTAGTGCATCTGCCATATGCAAAACATTCCACCACCAGAGCCCTGAAGTTCACTGCATGACGAAGTTAACTTAGAAAGACCTACTATGCAGCAGTAATAAAGTCGGACAGTGATGAGAAGGGTGGGTTAGGCCTCCACATTCGGGTCCTCAGAGTCCTCTGACCCACTGGACAACTGCCGCTGCACCTTACCAAACTGTTTCTCATCTTGTGCAACGGCATCTCTGTCCAGTTTCGCAAGTATCTTATCATACCGTGTACTATCCAGCTCACTCTGTGCAAGCACAGCCCTCTCATTCACAAGCCCTACAGGAGCCACGCGGGGTTTGTAACCCATTGACTGGTTCTTATATCCCGTTTTGTGGTTGTTGTGAGGCCGTATGTGGCTATGGCTGCCTGAAATGACCCTTTGTGTACTGCTTGAGGGCTTGCTAGCTTGCGGGCTGCCTGTGGGAGATGTTCCTGCAGCTGCAGCAACCTGCTTTGCGTTAGCAGGGTGGGAGGGGCTCTGCTGTCTTTGTATAGGAGGCAGTCGCAACTCTGAGCTGTTGGAGGCTGCTGCAGATGCTGCTGATGGATCTGGGGTACCACTCCTGTTTTTCATAGGGCTACTGCTGTTGCTGCGGTTACTGGCTCCTGTTGTAACGTTAGCCCCATACTGGCCGTTGCTCTGTGCGTTGTCAAACGTAAAACAAACACGCCTGGCTCTAGCCATAGATGGCGACACACGGCCAGACTGCTCGTCGTATGCTGGATCATTTGGGAATGTTAAAACATCTGCTGTGCGTCTTCGCATGATGGAAGACGTAGACATGCTAATGTCCGGTGATGCGCTCCTGTTATGGGGACTGGCTGAGTCAAACAAGTCCAGGTCATCCTGGCTAAAGCTGTGTGGTGCTGACAACCGCCGTTGCACCCGTGACTGCTGTTGCGGGCTGAGAACCGAGTTCGGCTGGGCTAGGGTTTTGGGGCTACCAGCTGGACGGTACTGGGATGCATCACTGAAGGCTGATTTGTTACTGCTTTGACCATCGGAAGAGACTGTCAGTCCTGGGCGCGTTGGCTTAGCTGCAGGACAGCAGTACAGCCAGCACAGCAACAGGTTGAGGCTTGGCAAGGCTGTGCTCGTACCAGTGAGCAGCTCGCAGGGAGTACAAAGGTCTACAGTAGTTCTAATACTGCTAGGAGGTGCAATCTGGTTTGAACAATGCTGAACATATGCTGATCTGCAGTACAAGTGGGCATGCCAGGAGGGAACCAAACAACTGCTGCACCTTCTGGCTGGCACAGCGCTGTGACAAATGAATCGTGTTCATGCTGGATACATAGCATGGCTAGCCCAGTACAACTCACGTTCCTGTGAACGGCTGGAACCGGCACTGCCTGGAGACTTTCTTCTAGGGTCTGGTTCTGCTGCAGCTTGCTCTCCATCAGAGTTCTGCAAGTGCAGCCACGACAAGCGTGTTTAAATTCTCAATAGTAGTGCTCAGTACAAGCATGACTGCTTCGGACATGCCTCGAAGGACGAAAGAGCACAGCTATTGCGCCTGAGGTGCACTGCACTTTTCGACAGGCCCAAGCAGCCTTACCAAGAGAAACCTTGCCGTGTTGAGTGCCCTAGCCATATGTTGTTTTACATTCGCCATGGTTCATGCCCAAGAGGAACTACACTCCGTGAAAATACGCGGACATGGGGAAGCTGCAGCTACCAAAGCTCCAGACAGGTTGTCATAATATGGGCAATATAAAGGCAACAAGCAGCAACGAAGCACAACAGTGAGCAGGCTGGCCCTGTTCTGCGTGTTGCTTGCAGTGGCAGTGACAGGTTTGGCGCGGTCCGAGTCGACTTCCGGCTAGGGAAGCCGTATCAAGCGGATAGCGACATAATTTGCTCATACATGCCGGTATAGTGGTCCACGAATACCAATGCCGACGCAGCCAAGCTGCTTGTCTTCGCTGCTAGGACAATGTGGCCAAGCCCCGGCTGGCAGCTGGGCCCAGCTGCCATGCCAGGTGCACTGGGTGTATGCTATATACCCAGTGAATGAAGACAATGTTGCCCCACGTGTTGAGTCCTGCGTTCTTGAGGTATCCACCATTACAGAAATAGTGCTGAAGCGCCATGCCTAATGACAAGCTGGTTAAAGGCGTACAGTGACTGCAGCATGTTAACCAGTTGGTTACTGCACCACGAATAATGGCCGACAAGACACGTCGTGCTCAATTTGTAGCGAACCGATGCCATAGCACATTGAGTGCAGCAATGACCTGATTGCTTCATCCACCACGCTGAGCCAAGTGTACGCACTCACTGCTCACACGCACAAATGTGCTCAGTCACTGGCAACCCAGCAGTTCTGTGGTGACACAGCACCAATACTAGGCAGGGCTATCGCAAGGACAAGGCACATGTCTGCGTCTGTTGACCCTAACCGGTCATCATTAGTTTTGAAACTATTCAGTACTGACTCGACCAGCTGAGGCCACATCAGGGCTTTTCCTGACAATATGATCAACGATGTCAGCATCATGGGTGCCAACACAATCCGGGTGAGTCAATGCAAACACCAACTGCCATGGCTAGTGTCCAGCATGGGACTGCCAACACAGCAGCTGCCAGCCTGGCATGACGCCAGGTCAGCACAGCATGACGATGGAACTCAAAGAACAGTATCAGTCATGAGACCGTGCAAATTCAGGATGCCAGTGACCAGCACTGTGGCAGTGACCAGCGCTGCGGCAGTGACCAAAAGCAGCGAACAATTCCTGATGTGAGACAGTTGCTACATCTGACAACTGTTGTATCAGATTTGGGCCATCAATCTGCAGACATCCAACCGCACGCATTGACAATGTGGCCAGTCACAATAAGAGCACACGCCAAGACACACATGCACACTAACAAGGTAGGGTTTGAAACAGCAGTCTGCCACCGAAACGGCCTGCAACAACAGCAACTTTTTGAGAAGAAAGATCACAATGCTTGAGCTGAGCAGCCGCTCTGTAGTTTGTGCTGACAGCCCCCAATATGAACAAGGCTTGCAGTGTGCAATGTGCAATGAAAAAGAGAAAGCACCAAAATGCAATCTGGGCATTTAGTCAAACAACAGGGTCACAAACCAATGCATTGGCACCACTCTGTCCAACACGCTGGTCAATTGTTTGAAAAAGCAACTGCTTGAAGCACACTCCCAAGCGTAAAAAACACAAACTCAAAAGCCCACAGAGCTAAGGCATATGACAGTAAATAACAGCTACCGAACACAATGTTGTTGAAAGGCCTCTTGTGATACCGTATTGGGCCAAAACTGAAAGGCCAAGATACAAAGCTTCCAGGGACAAATACAATGTCAGATGTAAACAGATGTCAGAAGAACAATGGCACAAATTCAAATCAAACACATCAAAATTAAACACATCGAAACTCACTCGGGGAGTCCACATCGCTTCCGAGGCATAACTCAGTTCGTAACAGACCGTCTGTTGTAACAGAGTCTGTTACATACTACGTAACAAGTTGTAGTATAACAGGTCCTCGATAGCAGTGTGCAACAATCTGTCAGCTTCAAGCTGGCACGGCGCGTCAGCATCAGACAACTGGCAGGGTCACAAACCACATGCATTGGCACCACTTTCCCCGACACGCTGTCCAACTGTTTGAAACCTCACTATTGAAGCATCTTCTCAAGTAGCGTCAAACAAGACACAGATCCAACAGCTCACAGAGCTGAGCTCAATGGCAGTAGTCACAGCTACTCCATAAGATGTGTTTTTTATAGGCTTCCAATGATACCATAACTGAAAGACCAAGCTACAAAGCTTTCAGGTGGCGGAATGTAGCAAATTCACAGGCCCACATAGCTGAGGCAGATGGCAGTAGTCACAGCTACTCGATCGAATGTTGTTCGAAGGCTTCCAATGATACCATATCTGAAAGGCCAAGCTCCAAAGCTTTCAGGCCGCGGCGTGCAACACAAATTCAAAGGCCCACACAGCTGAGGCAAATGACAGTAAATCACAGCTACTTGATAAGATGTTGTCGAAAGGCTTTCAATGATACCAAAGCCCATAGGCCAAGATATAAAGCATTCAGGTCGCGGCGTGCAACAGGAATTCAAAGGTCCACACAGCTGAGGCAAATGACAGTAAATCACAGCTACTTGATAAGATATTGTTGAAAGGCTTCCAATGATACCAAAACCCAAAGGCCAAGATGTAAAGCTTTCCGGAACAAATACATTGTCAAATTTGCTTGGTCCCAAAGAGAGAATGGATCACTGGCACAAACCTAGTAACATCAAAACTCGCTGGGGGAGTCCACACCGCTTCTGCATAACCATGACAGGCCCTCAATAGCCACGTGCAACAATCTTTCAGCATACATGCCATTTCGTGGCACAAAAGCAGTAGACAAACAGGGGCATAGCCGAATGCACTGGTACCACTTCTGTCCGACACGCTTTTCAACTTTTGAAACCTCATTGCTTGAAGCAAACTCCCAAATGCCGACACAAAACACACAGAGTCAAAAGCCCACAGAGCTGAGGCAACTGAATTTTGGTCACAGCCACTCAGTCAGATGCTGTCCAAGGCTTCCAATGATACCAAAACTAAAAGGCTAAGATACAAGGCTTCCAAGGATAAATACAGTCTCGAATTCAGCCGATCCCAGAGAAAGAGAAACGACACATACCCAATATGCAGCAGACCTTGCTGCAGAGTCCACCCCTCCGGGGGTAAGTTGCTGCATGAGTGAAACAGGCCAATGAACAGCACCATACAACAACCTGTCACCTTACATAGCACGGCAGCATAAGACACACAGGGTGCCAAACACAGATTGACATTTGTAGAAAGACTGATGTAAAGTATTCAAAGCAGGGAGCAGCATCAATAAGCAGAGCCCACAGTTCAGTTCCTGCTGCAATGTGGACAATCTGGGTGCATGGCACAAAATCCACTTCTCTACTCAAAAAGTATAAGGTGATCTTCTGATGATAGTCCTGAATATCAGTCTTAGATGGGTCAGTCCTGTTTCATCAGATTGAGCCCCTATTGCATGTAACGTCAGGGTATCCTTCTGAGACATCTGTACACATGTCACATGTCTTGCAAAGCACACCCAATCTGAAGTTGTGTTGCAGCCAGGATGCGCCAGTTACTGTATCTGATGTGCATACTGCATCCCGTCAGGTCAAATGTCCTGCACTCTCCTGCGGTTTGTTGCACTTAAAGGCTGCCTGGCAGCAGCAATAGACTGGTACCCACTCTCCAAGCGTGCCACTGCTGCAGCTGCAGATGCCAACATACTGCCAGGCTGTTGGGCACTTTCACTGCTGTAGCTGCTGTTACTACTGTACTCTGCTGCAGCCCGGAGTGCTGTCTTACAGCTAGCATCATCACCACATGGCTCTACAGGTTGCTGTGAGCGGCTGCTTCTCAGTATATGCCCTGCACTTTTGGACCTATTCAGCTGCAACTTATGCTGTACACTCCTGGCTGCTGTAACCATGTCGCTAGGCAGACTGTCACCAGCGCCAGTTGCTGGACTTTCCTGCACCCTACTTAGCTCCAGCAGAGACCCCAATCGGGACATTGCCTTGGGCTCAACGTTGCTGCTTGTGATACCCCTGGTGCTGACATCATCAGCAGTAGCAGCCGCTGTGGCAAAGGGGCTGAGGGCTGAGCCCTGTGGGCTTCCAGGAACAGCAGTAGGCAATGCTGCAGAGGGTGAGGCCTGTTCCTGCAGTCCGGTAGGGCTGTCGCTGGCAGCAGCTGAGCCAAATGCTGTTGCTGCAGCTGCTGCATGTACAGCAACTCTCAACCGTCTGGAGGCCTTGCTGCCGCCCAACTTAGGTGGCTCGCTGCCAGTCATGTTACTGTCTTGGTTGGCCTGTAACTGCCGGAGCATCCTTAGGGCATTGTCAGCTGCAACAGAACACAAGTGACATATGTTCAGCTGCAGCACATTTGATGAGCTATGGGGGCACAACACGTTGCCAGGCTGGCGTTGTGGTCAGACATTGGCGTTAACCTTAGAGGCGTGCGCCTGTGCAAGCCTGAGTGGTGAGGTACTGCTCCCGCAATACTGAGACAGTGGATCCGTTCCCCCCAGGCTGGCCAATTGTTGAACCGGTGTGGTTTGTCTCTATTCGACTCCATGCATACCGCAGTGATAGCAGCCCAGCCCCTGGCATAGTAGGTCATGGTAGCCATCTGGTCACGAAGTGATGCCATCTGTGGCACAATTATAGTGCAGGACGCACTACAAAGTGCTGCATGCAGTTTACCTGATGACGTGCAGCTGTTCTCATCTGCATCAAGTGCTGCTTCTGCGTCTGCCAGTGCTACTTGTCCACTGCATCCAATTGGGCCAGAGAATGTTACACTTCTCCTCACGCCTCTTCTCCGCCTGTAGGTGCCTGCGTTTTCTGAGTTGGCTGCAGTTTGGGTGGCTGGGAGGCCTGCACAAGCAGTTACAAGTGGTGTATAGCGCTCCTGCAATGCGTCGTTAGCGAGGGAGACATGCGGCACACGAACAGCAGGGCGCACACCGGCAGTGTGAAAACAGAGAATGGCCTGACACTGCTTGACACTGATGGCTATCCTGACAGTGTCTGGAGCTTACACAGACATGACATTGGCACAGGTTTCTCTTGAACCTGAACAACATGGCCTGCACAGTTAGCTGTGCTCACTGGCGACTGAGGTCGTTCCGAACGATAAGTTATGCAGTAGCATGTGACCTAGCAGTTGGGAGAACACAGTGAACGTGATGTGTTTACCTGCTGAAGCTGTAGGAACCTCCCAGTGGACCCCGTGTGTGGCTGGGAGCTCAGCGGGCGCTGGCGCTTGCACAGCCAGCGACTGCTTTGGTGACCATCCAAGTGCTGCGACCATTGCTGACAAGGCACCTGTGCTGGCTGCACTTGCAACGGTGGCTGCTTGCTCCAACTGGTGTCTGCTTACACTGCTGGGTGTCCTCACGGACATGGGACATGTGTGGGGTTGTTGTAAACTGTCTGCTTCTGGTTTGCCATTTGGGCTGAACATAGAGCAGCTGTCGAAGCTGCAAAACGAGTCCCGCGGGTCTTCATAGGTGACAGTCACCACCTGCTTCTTGGCTGCGGACACAACATGCTCCTGTGAGCACCTGACGCTCATGGCTAGTAGTTCTCGAGCAGCAGTTCTGCTCGAGTCACCACGAAGCAGAGTGCTGCTGCAATTGCAACTTGCAAGCCAGCTGCAGCATGCCCTGCCAAGCAGCAAATAACACAGCAGATGGCCCCGCCATTGACATAGATGCACCGTGATCGCATTTCGAAGTCTTGAGCTTTTACCGCGCGCATGCCGCACCTGCATCCCACACTTGCTTGAATGCCGGTGTTGGTCTGGCTGTTGTCTGGCATGTATCCTGCGGCACCAACCCGGGCCAGCCGACGCGTCTCAGACAACGCATACAGAAGAGCAGAAGCATGAAGAGTTGCTTGAAACGGAGAAGCCTGTCGAATCGTCGATCCAACGGCCTTACCTTGGCCATCAAGAATTTCGCTGTGTTGATGGCCCTAGGATCGGCCGCCTTGAGGGCCATTGCGCACCAACAAATATGATGTTTGTTGGTAGCTACCTTTGGCCTCTATCAGGAACAGTCTTGATATGTGCCACCTATACTGGGCGGGCAGCATTCAACTATGACTCTCAGGCTTGGATAGCGCATACTGTGCTTTGTAATGTGATGCATGCTGGTGGGGTGTAATTCCACGGCCATTTGCAGATGTAATCAGCACTCTCGGACAGACGACACAGCTGTCAGCTGCAGATGACAAAGATGACAAAGGTCCCTGAGGTCCGGTAAAATCGACCGCTTGACTGGCAATGATAAAGTGGACGCACATCTGTAACTACCATCTTTGAAGGGGTGAGCGATAGCTGGAATTCTGTGGACGAGTGCCGGCAATCGCGGGCCGGCTAAAGTCATCCTGGCAGCTTTGATATATTAAGTACTATATAGGAATGACTGTGACATAAGATTCTTGTGAGCTGAAGTGCCAGGCGCAGTTCTTGGGCTGCCAGCTTTGGTTGCAACGTGTCCTTGCGGCACGTGTCCACGACTTCAGACGGATGACCCTGCCAAGGTTGCATACAAGCTACCCAAAAGCCAGAGCTCTATGGCCATGGTTGCATGTATCTCCAGCTGCATAAGCTGGACGCAAAACAGAAGGGTTCGAGAGGGGTTGATTTCAAAGCTCAAGGAACGATGAGAACTGATCTACAGTGTGATATTGCTAGGCAGTTCAGTTCAGTGCAATCCAATTTTAGAGAACAATATCGGGCAGAGATTACCACCCAAGGCGGTGACAGTATAAACCTGTCCGTTTTGACAGGTACTGGCCCTTGCAGCAGCAGGAGCGACCACTGCGTCACCCAACTTCGAGAGCTCAAGTGAGGCAGCACCTCAGCCTGACGGTCATGTGAAAGTTACTAACTCAGTGAGCCATGCAACAGGATAGATGCGCTGGCAAGAGCTGCGGTGTCATGTGACACCTTTCGAACCCACAACAAGCTGTGAAACAAACGTGAACTGTCACACAGAAAACATCACACTACTTGGAACAAATAAAAGAAGCCACCTAGACAGCATCTCTCTTCTGCTGGAGCACTGCTCCAGCAGAAATACTGAGTAAACAGAGAGTTTCCACAACAGTATGGGATTGGCACACATGCTTACCACTTGAAGCAAGGGCAACGTATATGAGCAAGTGGGGCCCTTGTGGGCACTAGCAGAGGCGAAGGAGGGCGATATAGGTGAGCCCTGACTGTATACAGTGCTTGCACAGGACTAGGCTACCAGCATGGTACTCAACAAAGAGCAAAGCGAGTCCCACACAGTGCATATAAGGTCATCACACACAGTATGCCAAGGAGCATGTCAGGTGACCGCACGGTCATGGAGTCATGTTGATGCAACAAACAGGAAATGTTGGAGCAGAACATAAGCGCTGAAAACTCAAGTATACGCAGACTGCAAGTAATGAACATCGACGGGAAATGCCATTCACTTTGCATGCAGTAAAGGACGACTATTGGGAGGAGACAGTGTCTAAAGACACAAAACAC
>NSMO01000172.1:0-26133 GCA_002588565.1 Coelastrella sp. UTEX B 3026
GATTTACACTTCAGGGCAGTACGCTGACTGCGGTATCATGGCTGAAGTTGGGTGGTGTATGCTTGCTGAAATTTAGTGGGCCGGTATCCAACGGTTAGGCACAGCGACGTACACCGACGGTGGAGCAAACGTTACGAGCGCGGAAATCTACAGCACTACACCTTCCCAGGCTACTGATCCCCCTGGCCATCATCAGCAGCAACAACCTTTTTCACGTCAAGCCCATTATGTTACCATAAGAAAATGCCCACGTATGTTTGATCAGACTCGTTGAATTGATTCCCTCTTTCTTGTACTACAACCTCTTTCTTGTACTACAACCTGAGCAGCACAGACAGCTCTGTGGGCCGGGGCCCCCATGCATGACACTGCAGCTATTGCCACCGCATCTGACCTGTTGCATAGCTCAGTCACTTTCAACACCTGAGCAGGCCCACAATGCCCCGTCTAAAACATCACCACACAAAGCCCAGTACAGCACCTTAAGATCGGTAAACACCTCGCACTTGCAGCATCAGTAATGCATCAACACCTCAGAACCAGTCATATTCTTCTCCCTATCACCACTGCTATCATCCATACTACACCATCAACACCACATTACAGCATCAACCTCTCCCAGCCTGCCACGTCCCATACACCCTTTGGCCCTTCATAGCTTGTCGTTGATCGCCCTGCTGTTGACATAGTTGAAGCCAGCAATGCCGACAAGACCGCCAAGTACCACCCAGAAGGCAGCAAGCCCAATAACGCTCTGCAGACAAACAAGCAGCAATAGATATGTGACTTACAAACCAGAAACTTTCTATCATGCACACTATCAAGTGGGAGTGATTCTGGAAGCCCTGCTGCCCATATACGGTGTATACCATATTCGGTAAGACAACACAGCCATCACAGTGGTAGCCAATGTAGCACACTGTGTACTAGACAATACGTAGTACGATTCGAATGTGCATCTGCAGTAGCATGAGTCAGCTCTGGCAGAATCCTGAGAATTCTGCCAGAGCTGACTCATGCTACTGCAGATGCACATTTAAATCGTAATACGTATTGTCTAGTACAATATGCCGACTTGCGTAACACTCCATGGTTACTTGGACACACGCACACACACAATGCTTGGCACCTGCCCACTCAACACTCCTATACCACAGCCTACTGCAGAGCTGCAAGCAGCCACTACTGCACACAAAGTTACGCACGCAACCACATAGCACTGCAGAGAACTCAGGAGCAGGACTTGAGGCATGCCTCAGGTGCCAGCCCCTTCCATGTGGCATGCAGCAGCTAAAACAAATTTCGCTTGGCGTTTTGTATTGCATGAGCTCCACCTGTACAGCACTCAGCAACCTAATCAACCCACCTCGTAGTAGATCGCTGTTGCTGATCCCGCTACTGCTACAATACCCAGTGCCACGATACCAACAGTAACTGTAGCCGGGTTGAGTCCTGCCTGCTTCACTGTATCCACGTCTGCGTACATGCTGGCGGACTCTACTGTGGGATCCATGCCCTCAAAGTACACTGTGGGCTGGACCGTGAACACATTGTTGTTTTCAAGGGAGGTACCTGTCAGTAGCATAGCAACACACGAATGTGTTATTGTGCTGATGAAGTTCCTCAGTAAGGTTTGCTTGTTTGTGTCTTTGCGAAGACAGAATCTAGCAACTGCACAAGACAGTTTGTCCCAGGTTAATAGCCTCCACCAGGTTGGTAAAGGGTATGCTGATGGGATGTTTTTGTGGCAATAGCCAGCTGCTACTATGCTTTACTGCACACAGTGTCATAGCGCCAACATGTTGCCTTGTCCCAACTGCAGATGGCAGATCTAATTCACATGCCTCATGTGCCTGCTTCATCTGTGATGTGAGTTATGAACGTGAGCTTTGCACAGCTGCTCTTACCTGCGCCTCCACGGTCTGCATATGCCCGAACCGGTCTGCCGCTGACATCTACATACAGCGCATCCTGCAAAGCATACAACAACAGTCAGCCACACAGGGAGGGCACATCATCAGCATTCTGAAATAGGGCCAGAGAGAAATGAGTGCTGCTGAGCTGCACCTTCAAAGACAGACTGGTGACTACAGCTCTGAGCGATTGTAAACATTGCACAGGCTGCATGGTCGCAGCAGGCGCGGGTTGGGATGCAAAGTAACTTCACCAAATCATACTATTAGCATAAGCATGATACCTGCATTGTTTAACACCAGCAGTAGCAGCTGCAAGTACACAGGTCACATGACGGTTCACCTTCAAGCATTCAGTCATTTTGCGCTGGCTTTGGAATGTAATGGAATCAATGGACCAAAGCTATGGTGCTGTGACTGTACCTGTGTGAGCCTGACTGGATAGATGTCCATCTTTCTGCATGTGTCCGCTGGTGTAAGTGCTCGCAGAACCGGGTTCTTGGGGTACCAGTCAACAATCGAGCCATCTTTCAGGCTGAACAGACTGCCGGTGGATGGGCACTCGATGCAATAGTCCTGCAGCATGTGGTTGCCACAGGTGGTTTGGTTAAGCAGCCGTAGTGTTGTCAACAAGCAGATAGCTGGACCGGTAGGATTGGAGTCTGCATAAACTTGACCAGTACAATAGTATTTGCATAGCAAAGCTAGTCCTGACCCCACAGTCCGTCATCTGTGGCCTGAGGATGTGCAGACAGCAATGTACTTCTGATACAAGAGACTGTGGGTGCCAACCACACAGCAGCCTTGCACACCTGTGTGAACTTTGCCTTGATGAAGCCTTCGCTGTATGCACCCTCTGCTGGTGAACGAGCCTCGATGGCATATATCTGGTTACGATACCAGAACATCAACACTTGACGACCTTCTACGTCGAACTCCTTCCGGACACCTGGAGCGGTTGAGTCAGCAGATGCGTGAGCTACTGCTGTGGCTACTGGCTGCAAGTGCTAGGGAAGACATGCTAGGGCGTTCATAGCCCGCGCGGCCGCCATTGAAAGCGCACCATACATGTGTGAAACCTTCTGAAGCCATGCTAAAGCTGCAAAGTCCACTAGGAATGTGTGGCGAGCTCACCCTTCGGTAGGTCCTCAGGTCTGCAGACTGGCACCCAGTCGTCGCCCTCAGGTGCGCTGCTAACGACCATCTCCTCAACTACATATTTACAACACGATAACGAGTCAACCGCGCTATTCCATAGGTCAGCGAGGCATCAGCTGCATCTGAGGCCAGACCGCGATTTTGTACCTTTCTCCTCTGCAGCTGCACGCGCTACCACAGCCCGCTGCAGCTGCTTGATTAGAACAAGGTCTTGTCTTTGCACACATGAGCTATTGCACCAAGAGACAGGTCTGGCCCTGCCCAGCTTTGGTGCTGCGCTTGCGAGGCCCTTGGCCTGCCTTGTGGTGGATTGCTTCTGCATGGTTGCCATGGCTGTAGATACGTGGACACGTACAAGGTATAACAAAGAGCAAAAGTACCACACACACGGAGTTGCGGGCCAATGAGGTGCCTGAAAAGGGAACAACCAGCGCGGTGAGGTTGAGGAATCTGTTACGACGTCCCGTGCGTAACATGCCCAAAGCTGTGCCAAGAACCAGCGGCACTCCATTATTACGTTGCCTGATTATACCGCGTGTAGTTGGTGCTGATCAGTACGCCTGTGGAGACTGCCATCTGCACTTGCGACTGTTGTGGGGCGTTCCTTGATTGCATGCACTCTTAAGATCGTCACATGAAGCGTTGAGTAAACAAACATAACGTTGTGTTGACCGATCAGGCACTCTGCACTGTTACTGCAGTTCCAACCACCATGGCAGGAATACAGAAGAGCCTAGAACGCATACAAGCTCAGGTGCAGGCCGGGGCTTTCTATGAAGCTCAGCAGATGTACAAGACAGTCTATCATAGATGCAGAAGCCGTAAACAGACAGCAGACAGCTACGAAGTTCTGAAGTCTGGCAGTGTACAGCAACTGAGCAGCCAACAAATCACTTGTGGGACCGAGCTGGCCAACATGCTTGTGGAAGCGTTCCAGACAGACAAGGTCCCAGCATCCAGCGAGTATCTAGGCATGTTATACGCTATTCTGCGTGCCTTACCAGCACCCCTGCAGCTAACCGACCCAGATAGCACAGCAGAGCTAGAAGAATGCAGCAGATTTGTGACTGCCACACTCAAGTGGGCGCACAAGCAAGGCGCAGACGAAGCAGTATATACGATCCACGATATGTTTGCAAACTGGATCTGGCAAGCATTCGGCTGGAAGCAGTTTGGCAAGGCCGCGCTGCATTACAGCAGAGGCTCAGATGCAGCGGCGTACGCAGCAGCTTTAGCAGCTATGGACGCGCAAGCAGGGGGCCTAGAAGCTCCTCTGTTCGTTACTCGCGCCGTCCTGCAGATACTCGCATCAGCACACGCAGCAAGCGCAGATAGGCAGCTGCAGCACGCAACTGCAGTGCTAGCAGCTTGCAAGCAGCAACAACAGCAGCAGTTAGGCAATCAGCCACTGGTACACTTTTGCGAGCTACTGCTGCAAGCGTTAGCCATGCGCAAGCACGCACTAATGGTGCTCCTGCAGAGCAAGTATGAGGCCAGCTTAGATGCGGATCCCAGCTTTGAGGCATATCTCACAAACATTGAGCAGGTGTACTTTAATGTAAGGCCCAGCGGAGGCTCTGGTGGGCTTCTGGGTAGTTTGTTACGTGGGTTGTTAGAAGGGGACGAGATGGACGAGTGAGTGCGGCATACCAGTTGTTGTAACAGTCAGTGTGGCACAATGGTGCAGAAAGCAGCAAGGGTGATCTGCAGCTGTTTGAGTTGTTGGCAGCCATGTTTGCTGCAGTCATATGTGTGTTCAAGAATGCACGATCGTGCCTGGAAAGTTTGACCCGTAGTATGCATTTGTCAGTGCACTATGAATGTGGCCGGGCATGCATGCGTCCCTAGCGACTGTTGTGCATGGTGTACAGCAGCAAAGCGCATGGCTTCTTGGCACATTGCATGCATTGTATCAATTGGTGGCTGTGCTAACTGTGGCATGTTTGCGTCTGCTGTAATGACGTTTTCAACTGAGCACATGGGCACCCAAGGGCGCTGCATACAATGGTCACGGGCGCAGCACTTCTGGCTGTGCTGGTTGTAGATCATCTTTGTGCAGCTGGAGCAAGAGCCTGCCTGTACACACCAGCTTGCTGAGTGCTCTGGCTCAGAAGCTGCCTTTAGACCCCTCCTACGTTGGACTGTCTGCTACGGTGTGCGCACATGCATGTGCTCCAAGCCTTGGAGTGTTCAGCCCAGTTGTGATTGAATTGGTTCCAGTGTGCAGCTGTGGTTACGCCTATGTCTATGTGCCTCAGCTGAAGCTTCCGCAATCGCCACTTTGTTTGGTTGCGACCGACTTGGTTGAACCTTGGTGTGCCAGTGTGGCTGAGCCACCAAGTACGTCCCAAAGGCCTTGCGGCCGGAAAGGCTAATTGCAAGTTGAGACTACAGCGCGATGTGCAAAAGTTCGGGCCGGCGGTCAAAATGCGCTAACGATTGGGGCACTTTCACGGCCTTGCAGGGATCACGATCGCCTTGGAATCAGGACTAGATCGCGTTCGACATGTGTGCAGGTGCAGCGGACGTGCCCTGCCGGCCAGTAATCCTGATGCTGAGACCGGCAAACATGCACTCCCACTAAAGGCAGTTTCGCAGCCTCTGTGGCATGAGAGTCGCATTTTAGTAAGGCCGATTGCATCGAGCATGCTTGCGCGTGCACAGGACGTGCCCTGCGGGCTTGTAATCCTGATGCTGAGACTGGCAAACATGCACTCCCACAAAAGGCAGTTTCACAGCCTCTGTGGCATGAGAGTCGCATTTTAATTCATGTTGATTTGCATTGAGCATGCTTGCGCGTGCACAGGACGTGCCCTGCGGGCTTGTAATCCTGAATCGGTTATGAGACCGGCGTGCTGCACGTTCTTATCGCACGTTTTTTTCACACGAAAATCACAGAACAGAGTTGGCTGCAAAACCATGTGGCTATACAACATTATTAACTCCAGCGACTCGTTCCTTCCTCGAACTTGTACAGTATGCAGCTGCGCCATGCCCCCCGAGACGCACTTTCTTATTGCACGCTTTTTCACGCGAGGATCAAATAATAGAGTCAACTGCAAGGTATGTGATTATGGCCTGACTCTAGGCTACAAACTTGAGCGTGGCACATTTTCGTGAGCAGCGAGAGTCGCTGCGGCAGCAGCAGCAACTTGTGAGCAACCCTGCGGCGCTGCCTGACGACGATGCAACGTGCTGTACATTGTGCTGCTCTCAGAGAGACAAGAGCAGCAGTTGGTGATGGGTGCCGTCTGCAATGCTGGCTATCGCACCTTCTACCTGCAGCCAGCACTCGCTTGCGCATGCATTCCTGAGGGTTGCTGGCTGTACACATGTGTACAGCCAGCCTTATACTCGAAGGCCTGGTCGGCGTGGGTGGGGCGCCACCCCACGACCCCGGACGCTGACCCTGTGTTTCACTTCACTTCAGGTAAACTGGTGGTGCAGTTGATGGTTTTGAAGTGTCAGCGTCAGAGCCTGTCAGAGCTTGATAAATAACAGAAGTAAAACTTCATAATAATTTGTTAACATTGAGAACAAGCATGGATCAAAGGCAGTAGTATGCATGCTGGTGAACACTTGATCATGAGCAGGCCAAGACTCTTTCGGGTGGCGTCCCCCATGCATGGCACGACAGCTCTTGCCAGCGCATCTATCCTGTTTGCATTGGCTCAATCTCTTTTACGTGTGTCATGTCTGTCAGCAAGCGGGCTTGTCAGAGGTAGATGCACAACAAAGAGCAGGCGCCAACGAGCAGCAGCCACAACAGCAACATCAACAGCACCAGGAACACTGTCCCGGCGGCATCATCGCACCCGCCACCATCGTCAAACTGTTCAGCAAGCAGGTGCCAGCGGCAGCTTTGATGAAGTCACTTTGCAGGAGTCGCTCCGTCTGCCACGGCAATAACAACAGCTACAGCATCAAGCAACATCAACAACACAACAACTCAACTTGCTAAGTCCACTAGTTCTCCTTCTTCTTCTTTGCAGTCTCCTCAGAGGCTCTGGCAGACTTTCCAGGCACCGGGCGCTTCAAGCTGGTGATACCCCAATATCAAGCGTACCAGCAGCAACAGTGAACACGTTTACACACCGTTCACACACGTCTGACCGCCTGCGCCATGTTGGTCATAAACTGAGTAACAAAGACGACAGCAACCATGGCGGCAGCCAGTAGACCTTTAGCAGCATCGAATGCGAGCTTCAACACGAACAAAGTCGCAAGAACAGGCAAAGTGATGGACCACTGCAGAGCCAATGCTACAGGACCTGCAAAATTGACCGCCAACACTCCGCCGACCATCCCACCGAGAATGGACGCCACTCCGACCGCCGGCTGTAGGAGCCCCAGCAGCAAGTTTAACGCCACCAAGCTTCCGAGCTGGAAGTACACCGTCCACATCGGAATCTTCTGCTGCAAGTGCTTGCTCGCCAGGACCGTCCACGTCGTGAAGACTCCGATCACTGCACCGGAGCCGCAGACCGCAACCATCGACCGGCCGGCGACGATGTGCGCGACTGAGGCACTAACGGACGCTATTATAAAGATCGCGATCAGCTGCATCGGTCCGAGTCCGAGCTCGATGAGTTTCCCACACGAAGCTAACGCCCTCGTGCAAAGCCAGGCTGCTGCTAGCCCGCTGTGTACAAAGCCTGACGTTACTAGGCCTGCCAGATTCCATTTCTGCACCGCGGCGAAATCCTGCGAAGCATGGAGACCACAGAGCGTCAACCGCATTAGAGCCTGAGAGTCTGCATTGGCTATGCAATGATGTATGCATTGGTATGGTTGTTGCCAGCTCACCACCGCACGAGTTCAGAAACAGCTGCCACACTGAAGACATTCTTAGGCATCAACGGATATGGCCATATGGCTTCCAAAATCAGGCCAGGGCACACTTACCAACTGCAGCGCTTGTGTGACAGGGGTATCTGGGAATGCCAGCAAAACCGCCGTGAGCCCTTGCAAAACCCCAACCTTCTTCACAGTAAGCCACAACTCCGGCAGTATAGGCCACCACTGCAGCACGAACACTGCCCACATAACCAAAATTAACATGTTAGTAACAGCCGGATACGGCTCTTCATCTGCTGCTGCTGCTGGGGGTGGTGGCGCTGCTGCTGGATCGGTGAAGTCAGCAGCAGCAGCAGCTGCTGCTGCCACTGCTGCTTTGTATGGTGAGGGTTCCTGATCAGTAGTGACAGCGGTCCCATCAGGTAGTATGTTGATGATCTGTGGCTGCCCCTGCTGCTGCTGCTGCTGCTGGGCTTGATCTAGCATCTGCGCTTGTAGTTCAAACCGCATTGCTGCTAGCCTGGCATCAAACTGCTGCTGCTGCTCTTCTCTGCTGCTGCTGCTGCCACGGTCCAGGAATCTACCCGTTAGGATACGACCAAGTCTGTCCGGTAGTGAGGGCACTTGCTGCAGCAGCTGCTGCTGCTGCTCGAGCCGCAGCTGCTGCTCTGCTGCTGCCTGCTTGGCAGCAGCAACCTCACGAAGGTTGCTATATGTTGTGAACCTTGGTGTAGATCTACCAAACATTTGCTGCTGCTGCTGCTGCTGCTGCCGCCTTCCACTACTGCTGCCTGCTGCTGCAGCAGCCGCCGCTGGCTTGTAACCAGGCACGAACGCCACACCAGCAGTATCTTTCAATTGCTGCAAGGCCTCCAAGAACTCCTGCTTAGCATTGCTAAGCATGTCATCTACTGTACTGCTGGTTTGTGGCAGAGCAGCTGCTGCTGCAGCTGGTTGCTGTTGTGGTGGCTGATCGCGATCGGGAGTGCTACTGCTGCTGGTGCTGTTTGTGCTGCCAGCTGCTGCTGTGATAAGCCTGCAGGCAGCAGCTGTTTGCAGAGTTGGAGGTGCACAACTGTAAACCCTGCCCTGCCAAAGATGCCTGATGGCTTGGGGTGTGGAATCATGGGCGTAACGAACCTCAGATTTACAACAGGTTGGGTATAACAGGGCCTGACACAGGAATAAACCTTATCAATACACACCGGGGGGCGCAGCCATTAGATGCAGCACTGCGACACGTGATCTCACGGTCCCTCACAGCATGACGGTATCAAGCAGCCTCGCCACACGCGTCAATAGCTAATGCTGTGGTTCGTTTGTGCAGGTTAGATGTACCTGCGTGCTGGATGGTGCCGCCTGCTGAGCTTTGCTAGATGCAGCCGTTGCTGCTGCTGTTGCTGCAGGACAGCTCCATGCCGGGCCTTCCTGCATGGGCAGGGCCGCCCTGTATGAATCATATGCTATGCAGAAGCTTTCTAACTCTTTGAGTGCGGGTGGTTTGTCGTATTGATCAGGCTGCCGAGGAGTCTGCTGCTTGAGCGGTTGATACCAGAGCAATCGACAGCGTTTGCTGCACCACAGCGCTCTTAAGCCAGGCCATATACAGATCAACTTACTTGTTGGGACACACTGGTGCTGTAGACGGATAGCTAGTTGGTGCGAACTCCGGGACTTCGACGAGACGTCTTCTGTCCAAGTGACTACTAGCACCACCAGCAGTTAGATGTGCGTAAGGCACCCACAATAAGCCAAGGAACTCTGCGCACGGCAGCCGACTGGTGCACGTAGGCCTCAGGCGGTTGCGCATCAGCCATGCATTCCCGCACTATCAACGCCAGCGGCCGTGAAGCGCCTCGAGTAGCCCCCGCAGCCGCTGTAACGCCCTCTTACAGAACTAGAATGTCAGTGCGGGCCAATGCGTCAAAGTAGGTATCTCTAAGATCTCTACACGAGTGCCCAACTGCTGCTACAGCATAACCCCCTGCTTGGTTGGCAACATAGCATATCTGCTACGCCTGGCGCAAACAATGCCTCTTCATCGTCAGGCAAAGTAGCTGTAACGGATCTCGGGACCTCAAGCCCTCACTGCAGTGAAACAAGACATGCCAGCTGATCACAGCTGAGCGGCCTCAGGCCGCTGTTGTATGTGCATTGCACATGGCTGGCACACAAACACAATACAGACGAAAGCAAATCCAGTCTTACCCAAGCATCTCCTTAACCTTATCAATGTTGTTCGCTGCAGGGTTCAAACAACAGCTGCAGATTGGATAGAAGCCAATATAGAAGGTGGTGCAGTAGTGAAGGAGAAGTTTATGGGCAGCAGCAACTGGTCCAGCGCTTACGTTTACACAACACAAGGGGGCCAACAATACTTCGTTAAGTTAGCAATGGGTGGACGAGATGACAGCATGTTCCAAGGGGAAGCTCGGGGATTGCAAGCAATGTATGGTGGGTGTGGCTTCCAGGGCTCAAACCCTAGACCCTAACTCTCAAGGATTCCAGGGCTCAGACCCTGTTACCTTTGCGACACATGTGACAGCAATCTGATACAACACGTGATTTGCCACAAGAATCACAGTCACTTGCGGTGCCGCAGTTGCAGAAACACAAGAGGATTGTATGCTGGGTGGTCATTGCTCTTGCAACCCCACAAACTTTTCTGACAGTCTGTTAGTATACTTGACCCCAGCGGTTTCGTTTTCCATGAGTGTGGCCTAATGGCAAGCTGTGTGTGCACCAACCCATGTCGCCTGGCTGCCACGCAAGCAACTGCCATCCATTATCCATTCACTCCCCATTTTTCTAGCAGCCGCCTGATGTAGCTGTAGCCCTGATGTACCCTCAACCGCCGCTGTATCACACACTCGGACCAAAACCCTTGCATACGTCTTCTCTTCTCTGCAGACACACATACTGTGCGTATTCCAAAGGTGTTTCATGTCGGCCCTATGCCAAACGGCAAAGGCAGCTTCATTGTGATGGAGGCCCTCAATATGAGCGGGGGATGCAGCATGGCTGCGTTGGGCCGGCAGTTGGCACTCATGCACCTAGCAGAACCGAGCGTAAGTGCAGCTGGTTGCAGGTCTCTGTTCTTCTCTGAGTGTTTCTAGGTTTGGCTGACCATGCCTGACTACCTTTTGTTTTGTTACATATGCCAGCCAGTGGGATTCAGTGTGTGGACTCCGGCTAGCCACAACATCAAGCACCTTCTTCCCTGGCCCACTCAATGCTAGATGGCAGCTAGCATGCATAGCTGCAATGTATACAGCACAATACACTGATGCTACTTGAATGTCTTGCATAACCTGCTTCTACCAGCGATCATGACAAGATTAGTAATCTGAGCAGTGCAGCTGCTGCAGCTGCTGCATGGACACGCATGCATACGCTTGCAAGTGCATGCACGGACTGTAAATAGTATGTGTTTCAGGGGGGGGGGTGTCCCCCGGGTAGTTGGGGTGGGTCCCGCTGTTGCCGTGTGACTGCTGCTGTTGCTGCTGCTGTGGGAGCGTCTGCTGCATGAGCAGTATGGAGCCCATGTTTGTGCTGCTGTCATACTGCATGGACATTTGCATGGCTATCATGAGGTTTGGTGCTTGCCCTGGTGCCGCAAACATGTGCTGCATCTGCAGATTTTGTTGCATGTCCTGCGTCTTCGCCAACTCAACAAGACATGCAATAGGTTCTGCAAATGCAGCAGTTTACGCTTGTGGCAAATCAACAAGAAACCCAGAAAGTTTTGCAATTCAGCATTCATGCTTGCGCATGTGCTTGTCTAGTGCCTGCTTCATCAGTGATGTGAATCTCCTCTGATATCTCTGATAGCAATCCCATCACACCTGTGAAGAGCAGTAAGATTGCAGATAACCATGAGCCAACAGTCTACCAGCAGTGTTCCATTGAGTGCATGTCACACAGACGGACTCCATGATCTAAGCTAATAGCAGTCTCCCCAGCTAAGACAACAGTATGTTATGCATTGCAGGATCCCAATGCCAAGGCCGGCAAGTTCGGCTTTGCAGTCGACAACACTATCGGCGCCACTCCGCAACCCAACGGTTGGATGGATAACTGGGTGGACTTCTACAGGGAGAGAAGAATCAAACACCAACTCAATCTGTTAGGTGCGATTGGGATTCAGTCTTGATTCTAATCATGCTTGTCAGTTTGCAGCAGTTTGCAACCAAGTTAGACCACAGTACACTGCGGTGGTTCTGGGGTTGTGATTTTCCCCATTGTTTGCCAGCAGTTTGTGGTGTTTCTGACATGATGATTTCTCGCACAGCACTGTCAGAACACATAGCTGTGTTAAACTAACACCGATGCTCGGCTGATGAAGAAGTCTGTGCTGGCGTAGAGAGGACCTCACAATAAAGGCCATACAAAGACCAGTATGTACGTACTAGTACGTATCCAGCCTGGCGAACTAGACAAAGTCTTGCAACCGTAGATCACAAGCAGAACGCTAATGGTCTGTGTGTACTATACTGCTAACCCCAACAGGTGACGCACGACTTAACAAGTTGGGTGACAAACTCCTAGACAACCTCGAAGTTTTCTTTGAAGATATACAAGGGCAAATCAAGCCAAGCGTGTTACATGGTGACCTCTGGAGCGGCAATATAGCTGGAGCTGATGGACAGCCGGCGATATTTGACCCGGCGACGTATTATGGGCATCATGAGGGTGAATTTGGCATGTCATGGTGTGCAGGTGGGAGAGTGTTGAGTTAGCTGCACATAATGGGTTGGCTTGATGGTGTTAAGCATGATCTTAGCTGAACTCAGCAGGCGACAACAAGACAACGCTTGCAGCTGATAACATCAATTCTAGTTGCTAACAGACATAAGCATATACACATAAACACACTCCGCACTGGGCCTTGGGTGTCTAGTCTCTCAAAGACTTCTAGCAACAACGAACTGCCTTCTGGAGGCTGCAACTATGATGCTATAGAGTCTGCAGGCTTTGTTATAAGTTATAACTTATAACCTATGCACTGTTTATGAATACCTTTGCTTTCTGATCACCTATGCTTTATGATCATCTATGTACTCAAACCACCTATGCTTTGTGATTACCTATGCTTTGTTTCTGAGTGCAATGGGTTTGAGCTTGGTCTAAAGCACACATACCAGCTAGCATGCTGGACGGAGGCACAATTCATGGTTGTGCTTACAGCATTCACAGTGCCTTATATCTGTGATTCAGACTTGATGTGCTTCCAGGCTGAGCGTCTTGTTACGAAGTCCCATGTTAGATGGCAACAACTCCTTACCAAGTGCAAGTTCCACAACACCGCAGCCTCATGCTTCAAGTGGTTCACCCTGCTTTCAAACTCTGTCACCAACTCCCAAGTCGCGATGTATCTTCTTCTCGTTTGTCGCATCATGCATGTCTGCAGTGCATTCCATAAGCGTTATACATTATGCAGGCATACACTAGCAGGTCAGGCTGAAGCGGCTCAATGGCTGCGCACCTAGCTGCCAGCAGAGTAATCATGTGCAGCGGTCTTAATTATGCATTTGAATGAACATGAATGAACAACCGCACAATACCGGCCTAGTGACAGAGCTGTCCTGTGCAGATGAGTAACTAAAATGTAGATGTTAGCCATGCCCCAACCAGCATCGGCTTGTTGTTGACTGCAGCTTTCACCGGTGACTTCCGGTGGGAGTATTACAAGCTCAATGTCACAGCACCTCAATTTGATTAGCACAAGGATTTTCCGATCGTATCATCGGATGATACGACCAGAAAATCCTTGTGCTAATCAAATTGAGGTGAGGGCTCCATCAGCGATGCCGAACATGGCATTCTGTGTGCGTTTTTTAAGTGCAGGTTTCACAGGTGGCTTCTGGTGGGAGTATCACAAGCTATTACTCACGGCACCTCTGTTGGATTGTTTGATTCAGCACAATGATTCTCATTTTGCTGCATGTTTACTCACTCAGCGACGCTGCACACTGTCATTCCGTGTGCATCCTTGACTGCAGGTTTCACGGGCGACTTTTGGCGGGAGTATCACAAGCTCATTCCAAAGGCACCTCTGTTTGATAAGCGTAAGGATCTATATCTCTTGTACCACTACCTCAATCACACAAACTTGTTCGGAGGTGAGTGGATAAGAAGCGAAAATAATGTTGCTTGAATGCGATCATGATTGCTAATGTTATGTTTGTGACTCTATTTTGTGGTTGTTATTGATGTTGTCATGGTTGAAACGTATTGTTCAGTTGACTGTGCCGAGTATGTGGGGAACTGCTAGAGTCTGTGCCCTATGCCTGAGTCCTGCAACAAGTGCTGCTCCCTGCAAGCCGTTCTATCAATCATACGCTCAGGCGCTGTTCAGCACGCCGGCTTGCTACTGCTTCTGCTTGCGTGGTCTTTCTTGGTAGCAACAATGCTTTCTGGCAGCCGTATTATGTCGCTTGGAAGCTGCTGGTGCTGTGCATGCATTAACTTGTGAAAAGGCCTTTTGTCAACCCAACGTTGCCATGACAGTCTGGGGCCTTGGCTCAGCCTGAGTAGTATAATTTACACAATCATGTGGCGCTGACTGCGTCTTCCACTGCTGTTTCTGTTCCACAGGTGGATATTACAACACCAGCTTGAGGATAATGGAGCGCCTGGTGGACCAGATATAAGGGCTTGAAGCATTTCTTGCCAGGGACTGCTTTCTGCTTACGGCAGTACAAATGTACTGCCAGAAGTTCCTGCGATGTACAGCGCAGCTATAGGGCGTTGCCAGCTTTCTAAGGACTTGATTGTGAAAGCAAATTTGTATCGGTGAATGGTGAATGTTATGCGTGATTGAAGGCCTTGACAGCGTAGTAATCGTGCCTGACACAATCATCAGAGCCACACCACAGCTGCTGTCCCCCAGCGCTTGGCTGGGTTTACTGCCTGCAGCACTTTGGGTTAAAACGTTAGCAGCAGCCTTTTTTGTGTGAGGTCTCTGTAACCTTTGTTGACGGTCTTACACCCAGCATGCTGTGAAGCTGAAACGGTCGATCGATGGACAGCAGAACCAACGTCACAATGGTGTTAGGGTGCAACTGCGGAAGGCCCATTTATAGAGGCTCCGTGTTGCAATGTCCTTGCGTAATACTCAGCAGGACTAGGCTTTTTCGAATGCCCCTCTTGCTCACCCCACACACTTGCCTCCACCGACATCATCAAAGCTAAGCAGGGCAATTGCTGCGCCAGCACTCATTAGTTTCACAGCAGCAATATGAGTGGCCGAGGCAAAGGCAAGTCCGGAGCTCCCCGTGGAAAGTCTGTGACAAAATCTTCGAAGGCAGGTCTACAGTTTCCGGTCGGTCGTCTTGCTCGCTACTTGAGGAAGGGCAGGTGTGCATAGGCTTTACGTTCCATGCATTTGCTAACTAGGTTGTCAGCACGCTATGCGGCACACTAAGCAGCATGGGCTGAAGCATCACAACAGTAGCTGCTGTACCTTGGATGCGGCTGATACGCTGCTCCACGCAAGTACCCTGCATGAACAGCATTTACCGACCCGCGTGTCAGTCAGTATGACTTGTTGGCCTCGTGCGGTGCCTAAGGAGGGCGCGCAGATACCGCATGGCGATGTTGCGCTGAGGTACCTTCTGTCCTTCAAGCACAAGCAACCTGCAGGCTTGAATAGTCAGCAGCACCGGCAAGCTTCATGTTTTCCGTTAAGACTGCAGCTGTTTCGCCTTGATTTACTTTGTTTCACATCAGCATTTATGGGCTGTAGTTCCTTGCGGCTCAGGTGCACTGCTACTGCCAGCTACAGCTACCATCAAAACTGTGTGTCAGTTGTAGGCAGCTGGCCCTATTGCATTTGTGTATGCCTCTGTGTCAGCAGCAAGTGCCATCAGCGGTCCTTATCCCTGGACCCCAGATGTGCATGCATGCGCTCGTCAGACGAATGTTTAGTATCGTTCATCGCTGCACTTTGCTATGGTTGCGCTGAGTATGCTGGCACTGGTCTTGGGACTCAAGTGCAATCTACTGACAGCCATGCTGCTGTACCTGAGTGGCCGAGGTTGCATGGCTATTGTATGTAGGTTTGTGCACAAGACCCGCTTGCACCTCGCTGCTGCTGCTGCTGCTGCTGCTGCTCGGTGCTTGTTTGTAGGTATGCTGAGCGTATTGATGCTGGTGCACTCATGTACCCTGCCGCTGCATTACACAGCACCTGGCTTCTGCATTTTACGCTTACGTACAGTCTCTCAGTCTGTGCCCCTCAATATTGTGCTCTGCTGCCTGTAGGTATGCTGAGTGTTTTAGTGCTGGAGCCCCCGTATATTTTGCCGCTGTCGTACCTCTGCCTTGCAGATCGGCTGGTTCCTGCAATAACAGGTTGTCACTTGTAACTTGTTTTGCTAAATGACACCCATGCAGACTGTGCCATACCTTTTTCCGCTGTTCTTGTACTTTCTTGCGCTTTGTTGCTTGTAGGTATGCTGAGCGTGTAGGTGCCGGTGCACCCGTATATCTTGCTGTCATACCTCTGCCTTGCTCATTGGCTGGTTCCTGCAGTTGCAGGTTGTTACGTCTCCGTTTTTCAATACGGTGTTGACACCGGGTCGAGACACCGTTTGACACCGCCCGGTGTCGGGCCCGGTGTCAAGTCAGGACCCCTGCCACCGCTCGGTGTCAGGCCGGTGTAGACACCAGGCGGTGTCGAGATCGCCGGTGTCGACCTCGGTGTCAGCCGGTGTCACGACACACGCCGGTCGCGACACCGGGCGGACACCGCAAAATCCGGTGATCAAAATTTTAGAGACGTACTTGTCCTTTCCGCCAAATCACACCTGTCCAGACTGTGCACCAGGCTTTCTGCGCTTTGTTGCTTGTAGGTACGCTGAGCGTATAGGTGCTGGAGCCCCCGTATATCTCGCTGCTGTTCTGGAGTACCTCAGTGCCGAAGTGCTGGAGCTGGCAGGGAATGCTGCACGTGACAACAAGAAGAATCGCATTGTGCCGAGACACATTCAGCTGGCAATCAGGAATGATGAAGAGCTGAGCAAGGTAAAGCAGCACATGGACTTGGACAGTAGCTTGTCTTGCAATGGCCTGGCCCCCCAGAGGAGGGATGGTATCTGTGTCGCTGTACTCGGGGGTTGTGTGGAGAAAGCATTGTCTGTTGTGCAGTTGTGCGAGGGGCACATCTGAGTTGTATCATGTCCTGCTTGCTGCTAAGCTCAAATGACGCAGTTGGTGGTAATGCAGCACGATACGTCCTGCATCCCCTGCAGAAACAATGTGTTCCAATGCGCAATCGCGCTGCTATTATGCCTGAGAGGCACCTCCTGTAAACCACCTGTTTGCATTTTGTCACTCTCGTGTTTGTATTTGCATTCCCGCATCTCCATTGATGATGTGACCATTGGGGTCAAGGCACTCAGACAGTGTCAGCCCTCCATTTTAAAACAGAATAAGCTTATGTGTCTGCATGTTCTTTGCCTGTGTGTCTGCTTCTCTTCAGTTGCTTGGTGATGTGACCATTGCATCAGGAGGTGTGCTGCCCAACATACACACGCATCTGTTGCCTAAGAGCAAGGGTAAGGGTGGGAAGGGCGCAGCTGCAGGGGACGAAGGCGGCGATGAGTAAGAATGCTCGGCATAGTCAGATGAAGTGAAATTGTTAGGGCATCTGGTGCCCAGGTGCTTCGAAGATAGATAGGTTGAGTTGGCTGTGTAGATTGCTGGCAGGTGATGTAGATTATTGATTCTTTTACCACTGTATACGAGGATGAACAAAGATGCAGGAGTATGGTAGTGCAGCTTTGCCAGCACATCTATCTTGTTGCATTAGCTCGATCACTATTGTAAGAGTAGTTTTCTAAGATTCTTCTTGCAAAGATGCCGAGTTGGTATATACGACTGGGATTTATAAAAGGACTATGTTTTCATGAGCCTCTGGACTGGAAGTGAAACTTGTGGTGGCGGTTGGTGCTGTGACCCAGGATGGCACTGGCCGTGTTGATAGATGTCGAGTGGGTTTTCAGGTTTCAACAGAAAGTGGCCATACAACTGACAACAGCAAAGGCTGCATCCTGTGTCTGGGCGACATGGCAGTGCAAGGGAGATATCATCACGTTCATTCATGCTGCGTGATGCGCTAGACAGCAGCATGACCCCGAGCACCACAGGTCGCCGGGCCACGTTACAGTATTGTACTACAAGAAGTACAACGCTCGAAATTTCACATCGAGCACTCGAACCTGCGAACCCCACCGAAGCCAGCGACCGCAAAACCGCGTGCTGTGTTCGGGTGCGGTGGTCGCAGCGCCCAGCAAGCAGGCCATCGCTGCAGCCAAAGCCTAAGTAAACTCGTATACAGCAAGCTGCAGCTTTATGCGACGCACGTTTGAACAGCCTTGCTGGACACAGTGAGACACTTTGATTTGTTCAGTGGCATGCCTGCTATCGTACACCATAGTATTTCTCATTTGTTTAGCGAGTTGATGCATTCTTAGAGTGCTTGACAACACTTGTCGCAGAAGCCATGTCCTCAGACAGCGAGGCTGATGAAGCACAGAAAGAGGCCTTCTGCGAAGTCTGTGGCAGTAACCAACAGCGTATGGTCATGGTACTATGTGCTTGCTACAGTCAACAGTAAGTAAGGTCGACACATCGACGCACCGGCGAGCGAACAAGTCCCGCCACACTACTGTACAGCAGTTGCATTTGCAAGCGCAGATTCCGTGCAGTGTGGGCCGTTACGCACTTCGTTGCAAGCCATAACCTGCTATGCTCATATGTCCGCCGATCTCACAAACATTTCGATCTCTCGGACAGTTCAAGGCAGGGATAGCAGTCAACCCCACCATCTGCAAGCACAGCACTGCATGTGCTGTGCTGGGCAATGCCCTCATTTCATTCATAGCAATCACTTCAAACCCTGCACATCACACCCCTTGCCTCAACTATCTATCCCTGCAGCTGACTCAGCAGTTGTATGCTGTCACCCTGTGTGCTGTTTGTCTGCAGTCACCTCGTGGGCTGCCACACTTTCTGCATGGCCGGAGACAGATGGAGACGAGCAGGCATAGTCCAGGACTACTACTGTCATTTCTGTGCTGAGTACAGGAAACGTAAGTAACTCCTGCAACCAGTCAATCAGCCACCCAGGCAGTTGGAGTCCAACTGTTTGATCCCAGACGGTTGACAGGGCGCCGCTGTTGGTTGTTGGTTACTTGCTTTCACTTTTTTTGTCTGCGCTGGGTTCTGCTCATCATGTTCCTGATTGATGTTATCCTTCTAGTCGTCTTCCGTTACAAGTGGTACTTCACTCTAGTGGGACCCGTCACAGAACACGTGTGTAGTGGAATCTGCCAACATGAGAACAATGACCGCACCTGCAGCAGGGATGGCAGAAGGGCCAGCGTCAGCAGGGGCTTTAGCAGCAGCACATGGGAATTTGCAGCAAGCAGCTGGAGCAGGAGATGCGGTTGTGGAGGAAAGTGAGACGCACCCATTGCTGCAGCTGTGCGGGTAATTTCCTTTTCTCAAAGTAGGCTTCCGAACTTGTAAGCATGCTGAATGCCTACTTTGAGAAATGGTAAGATTGGCCGCTATTCTTCCACACATATGGCTGTTCTCTTGCAGCTGCAAACATCTCGCCAAGATCTCTGCGAACAGTATGCCAGCCGCCGGTTGCTTTTGCAGCTGTTTGCCTGTACTGTCGCTCAATGACTGACAAGAATGCCAGCAGTAGGATGGCCTCCTAGGGCTATCCGTCAGGGTCAAGACCTGCGAACTGTCCTACACCTGCCGTCCCGGACACATCATGCACATACCTGCCAGCATACAATCAAACCTTCACACCTAAAATCAAACCTGTGCCAGCAAGCAAGCATGTGCCATGGCAGTGAATGTTTCATTGGCTCACTTACGATGCTTGCATACCAGACACAGCGTTGTGGTTCTAACCATGGGCTAGTGCTGCTTGCCCGTTAGAGAGACAGAAGTTACAGTGGACACCTCACCATCTAGAATGGTACTCTCCACACCCAATGAGAAACCAATTGAAACCACTGCGTCCCTGCAGAGGCCCAGCATGCTATTGGCGACTTCAAAGATCAGCAGCGCCGTCAGACTCTTGCAAAGCGGGGCAGGCCAACTGAAGAAGGTAAGGCCAGAGGCGCTAATTCTGCTAACAGACAACGTCAGCAGCAACAGTTAAAACAGTCAAGGCGATAGCTGCTTGTTGCCCTGCAACAGTAGCAGCACTAGGAATCATGAGTGTCAGTGCAGGACTGGCAGAGGGTTGCGTTTTAAGAAGTGGCTATATCCTGCTCAGATTCTGCTGCCGCATATACCTGACCTGTGCTTAGCATAGCGCTCTCCTGTTGATCTATAACTGAAGTTGCAAGGCCCTTGTAACGCTTTTACGCATTCTACACAACATCTGCCCATGTGCCGGCATTCGCAACCTGAGCTTCTCACAGTGTTGAAAACCATATCAGAAAAAACACCATGCACCAGCCTGTTCACAACTTGTGTGTGTATGTCTGCTGCAGTCTTAGAAGGGATGCCTGCACTGCCCCAGCTGGGCACCGCCAATGCATTAGCCCCACACGCAGCAGCAGCAGAACCCCTGCCAACGGCGCAAATGCGCATCGATGCTGCAGCCAAAGCAGCAGCAGCAGCTGAAGCAGCAGGGATAGCACCAGCATCACCGAAAGCTGCAAAGCCAGCAGCAGCAGCAGACGACGACGACGATGATGATGATGGTGATGATGTTGCAGTAGCGCGGAAACAGATCCGGCAGGTGGCACCTCGAGGAGCTGCTGGCGCTGGAGGTGGAGCCGCTGCTGCTGGTGCCGATCGGAAGCGGCCGCGATTGGATCCTGCTGCTGCTGCTGCTGCCCGTGGGCCAGGAGGGGGGCCAGGTGCAGGATTAAATCAGAAAAGCGCCGGCGGGTTGGACCTCTTTGGTGCTGCTGCTGGTGCCCCTGCCCCTGCTCCTGCTGCTGCTGCCCAACCAGCCAGGCCTCCGGGCATCGCAAGGAAGGCACCTAATCCTGTGAGTAAGACTTTTGTAACAGGGTTGAACAAGAATCAACCGGCAGCAGTAAGAGCAGCAGCAGCGAAAGCACACGACCAAGCTGCTCAGCGGCGTGAGGCTGCTGCTGCCGCTGCTGTGGCAGCGGCTATGCAAGCTGGTGCGGCTCCTGCTGCTTCTGGGCAAAGAAGCCAGCAGAGTCCCAGGCAGCAGCAGCAGCGGCAGCAGCAAGGGCCCCTGCGGCAGCAGCAGCAGCAGCAGCAGCAGCAGCCGGAGTACACAGTGAATATTGGTCCGGTACATATCCAGGCGCAGGTTGTTAGAACGGGCATCCAGCCCACAGATGACGAGGCTGAGGTGCGGCTGTGTTAGATCACGGTATGCTTGAGTTTTGATCGCTGTCAGTCTTTGATCTGATGGACTTGAAAGCTTCTTTCTGCGTTTGCAGAGATGTGATGTCTTGGTTTCTCTCGCTGAATACACTTCAATAGTAGGCAAGGTCTCTCCCTGATAAGTGTTGATCTGAGCCAGACAGCAATGATTAGTCAGTGGCAGGAAGCACTGCTTGGTGATTCTCGATGCATAAAGGATGACCTGAGAGGCGTTGAGCGACATCGATAGCAGCAGCACATCCTCTCACTCTGCACAGCTGTTGCGAAGCAAAGCACTTTACAACCTTCAGTAGGGAATTTGAAGTCGCCCCAACACACACATTACCCTCCCTTAACTTACGCTAGCGCTCTCTTGAAAGCGCTATGCGGAGCTCATTCATTCATTCATTCATTACAACCTTCACAATCTGCAACCGTGGACTGGTCGCCGTACTGGCTGCGTGCTTCAATGCTGGCTGTAAGCAACTGCATCAAAGAAATCAAGTTCAAATGAAGCAATACAACAAAGATACAGTGGATTGTCATTGAAACAAACCAACCTCAATAACTTTGTGCTTTCTTTCTATCACACATCATCTTCACCGGCAACAGCTCCTGCTGCTTTGCACTGTTGTGTGCTGTAGTTGAACATGCACCTGGACCTCAGCGGCCATCTCAAGCGCTCCTTCGAGATACAGAAGTATGCATCAGAGGGGCAAATTGCCGTTATGAATAATGAACTGCTAGTAGAGCTGAGCGACACAGGTGCGACAGAAGTGGTGTGTTTTTTAAATATATCTTATAGCACAGAACCGCTCACGCGCTGTTGTGGGGTGTGGTGTAGAGAGTGACAATCTGCAGGTCACCGAGGATTCCTAAGGGAGGACACACACATACATCAATAGCCTGGACCTTGTGGCAATGGCTGCTGCAATGATAGTCTGTGCATCAATAGCGTGTCTAGCATAAAGCCTGGTTGGTGCAGATGTTGCTGACTTGATCCTGTATGGTGTACTTCTAAGATACTGCCACTGCAGCAATATTGCATATTGGATAGATTGGCGACATACTGTGGGCTTGATCCATTACTTGAGCAATTAGCAAATGTTTAGTTGAGCAATTCTTGATCGATTAGTTGAGCAATCCTTGATCGATTAGTTGTCAACTAACCCAATGAACAATCAGCAATTGTTTGGTTGAGCAATTAGCAAGTGTTCAGTTGAGCACTCTTTGGTTGTTTCATTGAGCATTCCTTGATTTTTTTAGTTGAGCACTCCTTGCTTGTCTATAGCTGAGCAATGCTTGATTGTTTAGTTGAGCGATTCTTGGTTGTTTTTATTTCAGCAATTCTTGGTTGTTTTTAGTTCAGCAATACCTATGTAGCGGCTGAATTGTTACCACGTACATTCTGGGAACTGGAGAGCCAAACCTACACCTATTGTTTAGTTGAGCAATCCCTGATTGCTCAACCAATCAATCAGTAATACAGTGCAGGTTTTCACCGTGTTGCTGCTGTCATGCAGGTGGTGCTGACCGCAAGCAGTTCATTGGTGGTGTGTTTGATCTGGACTTGCACCCAACTATCTTACGCTTTGCCGATGACTCAGCATTGGGCTACAGACCCATCATACTGGAGCCCACACAGCCCGCCCGTTTACAAATCAAGTAAGAATGGGCGTGCCACTTCATTTGCAAGAGTCACTCTTTTGTTTGCATCTACATTGTGTCAGACTTGGTTTGCTGTCAGCTCAGAAGTATCATTTCAATGTCTGGTATTATTGGGTGTGAGTATATGAAACAATTTTTGATAAACCGAGGTCAACAGAGTTGATGCAGGCTCTTAACATTGGCTTTAATCGCAGAAATGCTTGTAGAATGCAAAGACATGCTCAGGGTTTAGGCAATTTAAAAACCCTGGTGTGTGCTCGTCTGCCTGCAGGGAGCAGTTGTACGCTCGTGACCGCTTTGTGGTGGCTGGGCTGAAGAACCGGCTGCTGGCGTTCCTGCCAACACCAACGGGGGAGCTGCAGTTGCTGCTGCCAATACATGCTGAAGACACAGACGAGCTGGCGGCTGAAGTGGTACAGTCAATACTAAGGGTCCGTTTGGTTTGGCACCATCTCCTCGGTTTGTGATAGAGTCCTTGGTTTTTTGAGTTGGTTCTTCATGTCTGCTGGCTGCCAAACATAGGCGTTGTTGTGTCTGAGTGTGCGCTGTAAGAGCTGCCTGTGCAGCTGCTGTTGTGGGGGGGTTCAACAGCAGGGGAGTCGCAACTGCTGCTGCCGATACATGTCAAACGCACATGCTGAACGCATGGACAACCTGATACAGTCAGCTACAGTCAGGTGGTCCCTTTGATCTGGATTCCTCAAGTCCTTACTGAATGGTATGTGACTTACAAGACCACAGTGGCGCCAGCATATAACTGCTTCACAATTTGCACAGGAATCGGAGCCCCTACTCGCTTGCTGCTGCTGTTGCTGCTACTACTAGTGCTTCGACCTGATCGTGCTGGTTGCAATCCCCACAGATAACTACGTGGTACAGTAGTTGTATAGACAGCAAGACTCGGCGCTCCTGTTGTCTGGTGCCGCTTTTGATTGCTTTACATGCTGTGGTGTTCGTTAGCCTTAGTAGTGTGTCTGTCGAGTGTCACAAGCTTCTGGTGCAGCCTGCTGGCTTAAGCTACCAGCATCTGTGCTCCCCCCCTCGTCCTACTGCCGTTGACAGGCCAACAATGACACAGTGGTTGATAAGGACAGGGAAGGCGCAAGGCCTTGCAATGCATTTCTGCAGCTGCTGGCAACCTGCGTGATTACAAGTCAGTTGGTGTTGGAGTAGAAGAAAATCTCGAGTACCAATCAACCAAAATGCCAAGTCGCAGTGGAACAACATTTGGCGAAGCGTTACTTACTCTGTTACACTAACTCTATGCAATCTGTTGCAGATAGCTCTCTAGGGTACTAGTTTGGGTTTCTGTGAATGGTTTGCTGCTGCTCTCATTCCGTTCACGCACATGACAGCAGCACCAGCAGCAGCTCTCTAGCCCCTAGGCTGGTACTCTAATGCGTGGCCACAGTCTTCTACTATCTGCTGCTGCGCTGCTGCTGTTGTAATCTTTGTGTAGTATAGAGTGCAAGATCTTACATAGGGTTCAGCAGCTGCTGCAAAATTGTCTGAAGTGCTTGTATTGATTTGCTGATCGCGTTTGCAGGATCGAGAGAATTCTGTCGAGAAGCTCATTGACGAGGCTGCTGCCCTCAATCCAAACTGATGGCAACCTTGGACCTGCTGCTGCTGCCGCCGCCCCCGCCGCCACTGCTACTGCTGCTGAGGCTGGTTATGTAGATCCATATGATCCTGCTGTAAGTCCTGCTGCTGTTGCTGCTACTGTGCTGCTGCCACTGCTGCACTTCCTGCGTGATCTGATCTTCATGACCGTTGTCATTTGCTGCAAACTCTGCTCCATTAGACGGCTGCTGCTGCTGCTGCTGTTCTTGCAGGACCCCAACCTTGGTGGAGCAGCAGCTCAGCAACACGGCCAGCCGCCATCGCCACGGCTGCCAGCCCAGCAGCAGCAGCAGCAGCAGCCTGGGAAGTCGGACGAAGCGGACTATGCAGCACATGACCGTGATGATGACGATGATGACAAAGATCAGGTCATGGAACAAGTGCAGCAGCGGCTGCAGGGTGCGGCAGCAGCACTACAGCAGCAGCAGCAGCAGCAACATATGAATCTTAATGGTCACGCCGATCATCATCAGCAGCAACAGGAGCAGGAGGAAGATATGAACCGGTCACTAGATCTAGATGCTCAGGGGTCGTTTGTTGCGCATCCTATGCCGGCAGCAGCGGCAGCAGCAGCAGCAGCGTCTAGAAGACCTGTGCAACACCTACCGCAGGGGATGACTGCTCACTACCAACAGCAGCAGCAGCAGCAGCAGCAGCGCTCCCAGGCTCAACAGGCAATACAGCGTGCAGATCATCAGCTGCCATCAGTGCATGAGCAGCAGCAGCTGCCGCCAGATCAACTCCAGCAGCAGCAGCACTGGCAGCCTGGATCTGCAGCTACTGCGTCTGGTCACGGTGCCGCTGCTGCCAGCTGCGGTCGATCTGGCAGCGGCAGCAGCAGGGTGTTGGCGATTTTGGAGGCGGTACAGGGGTCATCCGTGGCTCAGTTGCTTAGGAGCAGCAGCAGCAGCAGCAGTGCTGGCTGGCTGTGTGGCAAGAAGATCATGCCACAGATGCAAGACATGGCTCCTGTCAGCCAGCTGAGGTAAGTAAAATCAAACAGTGGATCCTTATTGATGTTTAGCTGGTTGTAATTTTTATCAGTCATCTTAAAATTGATGTGCATGGTGTGCTGGGCAAAGCAGTGGTTGGCTGCACTGTTCCAGCTGTTTCTATTTCAGGAAGGACAGCTTGGAGATGTATCATGCCTGCATCATGGATAGCTGAAGTGGCAGATATGGTCTTGCCTGAGTGTGGTTTTCAACACTGCTCCTGTGCAATGTTTAGCACCACACGCAGGCAAAGCCATATCCCCCACTTCAGCTATCCATATTATGAATTCCGTAATCCTTTGTTTACAATCGCCAGCTTGATACCACCTAGTATCAGCAGCGATCAACGAAAGGAAATGTGGAGTCGACTTGACACACACATCACCCTCCCTCAAGTTACACTAGCGCTCTATTGAAAGCGCTACGCGGAGCTCCTTTCCTCATTCATCAGCAGCAATGGCCCAGTGACTACACAACAGCTCAGTGAAGACCTAGGCTTGCTGTGGTGCAAAGTATTGAGGTGAATGACTGAGTGTCATCTGGTCTCATCCGTTGTTGGTTGCAAATGGTTTCTAGCGGGTGTGGAGAGTACCATTCTAGAT
>NSMO01000173.1:0-22343 GCA_002588565.1 Coelastrella sp. UTEX B 3026
GGCGGTTGCTAGTGAAAGGCTCTTTACGGCGTCAGCTTCAGCAGCATACGCATGTCTGGTCTGTTTGACAAACTGCAGCAAAGACTCTGAGGTTTTCCTTGCTTGAACAGCCACATCATGGAAGCCTGCATCACAGTTCGGGACCAATGAGTGTACAGTTGGGCTGCTGTACAGGGTCATGGCATTGATGCATGCGGATAGCTAATTTTGGCAAGCAATTTCTGAATCCAAGTTGCATTCTGGCCAGGTTGTTGATCTTGTCGTATTGCCGCGACACGTGGAGTACGACTATGCTTGGCCCCTCAAGGCACAGTGCATGCACATGTCATGGGGCAACATAGTGAATTGTGCATGCTCGCGCCTGTGCTGACACCAGTATGCATCATCAGCAGCAGTGTGTGGTCACGCCAGTTTGAGTTGTGCATGTGGTCACTGGCTGAGCCCAGCAGACGCCGATGCAACACTATTATTGCGGTGAAGTGGCATATAATGTTCGGTAGTGCATATGCAGGGTCTCTTACACCCCATGTTTTGCGTACAGGATGATGTTACAGTTGGTCTGAGGCTGTACATACTTCAAAACTGCTGTAGGCTGCGATGTTCGTTCTTGATTTGGATCACCAGGTGGTAGCTCCTAGCTCTTTGATACCAGTATTTCTGCCCTAGCAACGAATGATTCTGTGTTGCTCATGGTGTGTTTGACCACACACTGTGTTGCTTGAAACAGTTCAGTGTCTAGCTTGTCTCACATTTCCCATAACCGACTGTTTGGCAAGTGCTAAGAGACAAGTTGCATATACCTGGCGCACTAGCACTTTGCAATTATTAGTGGGCATTTTGCAGTGGCTGGCGCCATTGCTGCAGTGCACTGCGATGATTCTGAGGCACTGGTCGTCCGTCAGTTGTGTCGGTTTGTCCCACAAATGCACCTACCTCTCAAAGTTGGGTCTTTTGGATGATGGGAGTGTACATATCCGCAAGGTTGTTTGACTCGGTCATTGGCCATGTCTAGGCTACTGTCGACACTGGACATGTGCAACAGAAAATCCTCACTGTGCACAGCTTATTAGCTTTTCAGCACAACTGTACATCAACCCCACCGGGTGCACCACGCGTGTGACAAGCATGGTGTCTTCTGTCCTGTGGGCAGTCTACGGCTTGCCACGGGCCATGCACCAGTATGGCACATGCCAGTAATTCTGGCATTTGGAAAAGTCATTTATGCAGCTATCACTTGCAACAAATCGCAGCAACCAACACTGTTGATTACAGTACCGCAGCCTGCGGGCTGAGCCCATTGGCACGCAACAATACTGCAGTCAACCAACTGTTATGGAAAGTCGACTGCTTTGGCAAGTGCTTGCCTGGGCAGCTGCAAGGCAGGCTGAGGCTTGATCCTGGCAACAACCGGTAGAGCGAGGCTGTCGTTTTCTCATTGGGCGGGGCCGCTTGACCACTGTTCATGTGCATGGCATGAACGCCGGAGGTTACGCACGTTGCTTGCCCCATGGTGGGACCTGCCAGTGACGTTTGCATGTCTGAATTGTGACAGCGCAACAAGTTGTGGTGCCCTCCTCACGTGTTGCTGAGCCTCGACTGAGCCAGCTTGTGCCGACGACAACCCTGAGGCCGAGAGCTCTGTACAGCTCCGACATGTCATACGCGTATGGTGGGAAGCGGGTTCATGGGCTGACCGTCAGCCTGAAACATTTCCCCAGCCTAAAAATAACAGCTCGCGACTGTGCAGGTTGTTGCGGCGAGTAAAGGACTGGGGATTCCGTACAACGGTCTCGGTCAACAATGCCTCCTTTGACTCATCCCATCTCGGGGAGATCGAAACCTCTCATGACTTCCGAGATATTATGCTAGTGCGGGCAGTAGCTGTTTTCAATCGAGTCAAGTAGTATCTTAATTCTGTTGTAACGCGCAACGGGGGCAAAAAGCCTGCTCACACGGCACCGCCCTCAACTTGGGCACGGTAGCACAGCGCAACTTTTAAGGCGTATTATTATTCACCCAGTGTAGGAAGCATCAAATTGCTACTGAACTGGCAACAAGTGCCGCCGTTCCTCGAAATATCCTGTTGGTGAGCACCGAACGCCGAAGCACTCATGTACCGCTTTACCAGCCGTCTGCGCTTGCCTGCAGGCTTCAAGCTCTGCTCATAAACGCCATCATGGTGCACCTAGCCACCTCTTGCCGTTACACCTTGCAAAACTGCGCCCCCCCACACCGTGATTCATTACCTAACCGACTGCACTGCTTCTGTGCTTGTTCTCTGTCCGAACCAATCGCGCAGGACAGTGAAGTGCAACGCTCGGTTAACTGACCCCAGTTGATCCAGTACAGACCACGAGCTGAAATCCCCGCAAGCCTTGAAAGCACTTACGCTTTAGGCGATCCAACCCGAGGCTCCAGCCTGGTGGCACTTCCCAGCCGCGCCCAACCCAGCAGACGTCGTGAGGTGCATTGGAAACCAGAGTGCCGCTATCGAGGCAAACAGAGACCCGTCTGTGGGCGATCTCTACTATGACCCGCGCAAACAGCTCAGCTGGTCGAGCGTCACACAAGCGCGAGGCCTCTTGGGTGCTAGCGCAAATGTCTCCTGCAGAACACGTCAAGAGCAAGCCGGACACCCGCCAGTCAACATCACGAATCGCTGCCACCCAGCCAGTATATGACTCCGCAGCAAAGCAGCACAGACCAACCCCACGCCGCGTTTGCGGCAAATTAGCAGCGGGTCCGGCAGCTGAGCCTCACTTGCCCACCCGGCCTATCCCCGCAGACTGCAGCGACTTGCGTGGTGGTATACCCCAAGCCGGCACAGCCCCTATGCTCAATAGCCCAGCTGATTACATCGACAGACAGCTGTCAACGGAGATGGACCGGCTGTGCAGCTTAGGGCAGGAGCAGGGCTCAGGCTTTGACGTTTTAGCGGACCTATTGGGTGGAATGGATGAGGGCGGTCTGCCAACACCAGTTGCTGTTTCACCAATTAGACCTACAGCAGCAATAACTAGCAGCACTGCCAGCCCTCAGGCACCAGCATCTACTGCTGCTGGTGGTGCCCTGGCAGCTCTCACAACAGCGGCAGCAGCAGCAAGCACACCCGTAGGTCAACGTGCTGACTCGGCTGCTGTTGATTTCCTTTGTGATTATGATGGTTACGAGGTTGCAATCACTGAGATGCCAAACATATGTAGCAGCAGCAGGACTCCCTTCAGTGCAGTCTGCAGCTTGGCATTTGTGGCTGCTGAGGCCAACTGTGCACCAGATGCAGGGCCCCATGCAGCAGCAGCAGCGGCAGATGCGTTACTGGACCGGAATGACACTCCAGGCTTCAGCACTGTGGATCAGATGCTTGATAGCATGTCAGTTGATGACATGCTGCAGCAGCAGTATCAGTTAGAACTGCAGCACAGCTGCTGGCAGCAGGCAGCAGGCGCGGCATGCCCTGCTGCTGCTGCTGCTGCAGGCAGCCTGGCGTTGACGACATCATGTGACTTTGACACAGAAATCCCGTCTCCGTACAAGCAGCAGCAGCTCCTCAGCAATGGCAGCGCACTCAGCTCAGACACTTGTACCTGCATTATGCATAAAGGGATGCCAGGAGACTATCTGACAGCAGAAGAAGTGTATGTCGGTGCACACCATCATTTTGACAGCTTCGGCACCTTCTGCTCTGAGTCCAGCAGCAACATGGTGGGCTCAGGCTTGGGAGGCAGTACATCTACAAACAGCATGTCGCCAGATTCAGCAGTGCTAGAAATAGGATGCAGCCAGTCTGGGCTTTTCCATAGTGAGGTGCCCGTATGCGCACCACCACCGTTGCAAGGATTGTTTGTGCAGCAGCAGCAGCAGCAGCAGCAGCAGCAGCAGCAGGCGGAGCAGGAGGAGGCCCTCGCAAGGCTTGAGTTAGCAGCTCTAAAGCAAAAGCTGGTAGCCAAAGAGAGACATAAAGCAGAACGGAGACAGCGCAAGATTATGTATAGGATGCTGCTGCGGCAGCAGCAGCAACAGCAGTGGCAACTGCATCAGGTTGGCATGACTGCCGCTGATGCAACTGCAGAAGGATGTGAGACGGGCTTGGCGGGCAGTGCTGCCCGAATGAGCAGTGACGTCAACAGCAGAGTCAGTGAGCCGTCCCGGTCAGCCTGGGACCTTCAGTCAGTGATGTCCTATCACAGCATGCACAGTGTTGATACACGGAACATGCCTTGCCAGTCTCCTAGCAGCAACATGCTGAGTCAGCAGATCCTCGGAACTGTCCTGGATCTGGGCAGCGATGAGCCTGACACTTTCAGGCTACATGACAGCAAAGCGGCACCCGTAGATCGTCCAGGGCCAGCCGCAGCCACAACTACTGCATGTGATGCTGTCACAGCAATTCAACAAATTGATGCAGCAGCACCAGTAGCTAGCTTTACAGAGCTGCTGTTGCAACAAGACGATCAGCAACATGGGCCAGCACTACTAGGGGATATCAGTCAGAGTCAGAAGCGACGCTGGACAGAGGCGTTTTCAACAGATGCCATGGGTCATAGTCGCAGCACACAGGCTAGAATGCATGATAGCATCAGCTTTATTGATGGTTACAGCATTGACGGCAGCAATCTTGAAGCAGTTCAGCGGCAGGTGGCAGCTGATACAGCAAATCTGATGCTGCTGCTGCCACGTCGGACACCAACAACAGCTGCAGCCACAGAGTCATTCAGTCAGCTGCAGTGCCGCATTGGTGCATTCAGCCGTGACTATGAAGTTCACCCTGCAGCTGTTACAGCAGCTTCCCCCAGGTCACACAGCAATGCACGCACGGCTGCTGCTGCTGCTGCTGCTGCTGCTGCTGCTGCTGAATCACTGAAACTGGCAAGTCCAACCCTCGACGGTCGAACAAATGCCAAACAGCAAAGGTGAGCAGGACATATGGTTAGACCAGCCAACACAATGCAGCAGCGAGAGCTCCCATCAGCCAAATGCAGTTTTCAGACCAGCAAACCTTATTTAACAAATTTGCGTAACTTATAAGCGTTCAACCCCGTAGCACAGTATGCAGTGACTCAGCTGGGTGGACTCTGTATTGTATAAGGTATGCGGTTGCAACAAGATAAGTCCTCCCAATACATCCTCTTAACGCACAGCAGTTATGACATCATGCTCAGTGCTGCTCAGCAGCAGGCTGCTTTACTGCTCAAACCATGCTGCCACTTGCCACAGCTCAAACACTGCTGTCACACCACCACCTGTGTACTCACCTGGCGTTACTGCTTGCAGGACTCTCATCCACCCCATCACAGGTCAACCCCTACTGCTAGGCCCTGCTGTTGCTGCCAAAACATCCCGCGTGAGTCACCAATCCCTGGGAGCCCCAGGTCCTCAGCTGTTCGGAGTCCAACTGCATTCAAACAGCCTTGACAGCCAGAAGGGGTTCAGGTCAAACCGGGCTTGAAGTACAGCTGCTGGTGCTGCTGCCACCAGCCGTCAGGGGCTTACAGAGCTTGGCATGGTGCAGCCTGCCTTCGCAAGGTCTTAGGGCACAAGCTTCAGGGCCGCGGGTCACCGCTACTAACACGTTACTGACGACGGAGTCGTGGACTGAAAACAGAAGACACTGTGTGACGGCCTTTTTACAGGAAGTGTCCTCGAATATTTATACTGCAGTGCTAGCCAGCTGGCTAGCAGCAGTAGTTGTCTATCCAGGGGATTGGCTGCATGTCAGCCGCAGAGGACAGATTCCGGCTGCAAACAAACAGTCCTCACAGCCAGAGAAGGCACAGGCTGCACTGATCTGGCACTCCCTTTTGTATACTGCTATCACCAGCTATCGTGACTGGAGGACTTTCTTGAGGCATAATTTCAGCAGTTCATTGGCCATTGAGTCAGGCTTTCTCACAAGTCATTTTGTGGCTGGATTTGATGCTGCAGTTGGTAGTATGGATTTGATGCTGCAGTTGGTTGTATGTGATGGCTTTTTTGATGAACGGAAGGCTTAATGTTTTGCCAGCAGCAGTACCACAAACGTTGAGATCACAACGGTAACGCTCAGATGTGGGTTTGAAAACAAGCTGCAGCAGGTGATCTTTGTGCTTAACATTGTTGTTTCCTGGTTGACGTCTTGAAGGTGACCATGGGGCCAGTTTGCTTTCTGACTTGTAGTGCAAATCGCACAAAGTATGTTGGTTTTCAGTCGTGTTGTGCAGTGCTGTATGTTGCCAGTTTGCGACATGTTCTGGATATACGGCATGGTATGGGAGTTGCATGTTGCTGCTATGATTGTTTGGTTGGCTACCGTGATCCGCCTATGCTGTATACAGCTGTGGTTGTGTCGCATCAAGTGGCTGAAAAGATCATTCACGTTTGGTCACCAGTAGTATTGCTGCATGGCACCATCTTCAGCATCCGTGCGCTATGCATCATTGCATGTTGCAGCAGCATGTATAGATGTAGCAGCTACATCATACGCATAGACTGCCTTTGTCTAGGTGTCTTCTTTCCCTTGTTTTCTGAATTTTGTCAGGTCAACTTGTAGCCTAGCTGTGGCAGCTTCATGTAGCATGTGTGAATCACAGTAGATCGTTTGATGTATGCAGCGATGACATTCCCATATCGTCATTTCCATCATATCATTCCAAGTAGTGTACATAGCTATAGCTATACCAACAAAAGCTAGCTTAACAGTGGTTTCATTTCTGGCGTAACAGCTGTCATGGCATGAACGGCTATCAAGTTACATGGCGCAGGGCACTTACGTTGATCATGTGCTGCATGTATGCAAGTGTGCGTGTAGTGGATCTTCAGGTGGATGGTTTCTGCTGGCATCCTGCAGCAAGCACGCTTTGGTGCATGCTGCATGACAGCGTTACTAACTGACCCTTCGTCCCGATATGGACTTTTGTATTGCATTTGTTACTTGGATTGAGTACTACGGGCTCACATGTTACTGAGCAGTAAGACCTTTTCTTCCTTGTCACAGACAACCACTTAACACAGACTTTGCCAGAGTGATTTCATACTACGGACTTTCAGGTTACAGACTTTCACATTACGGACTTTAATATCATTATGTAGTACAAAGTTTTGTTGATAGTATCATGGGCGTTTGACCCTTGAGCAGTCGCGCTGTTGTTGGTGTGGCAGGCTGTTCTTGGCAGCTGGTTGCTTCATAAATGTCATTATTCATATCACAGAAGCTATGGTACTGTACTACTATAGTATAGTGTAAAGGGCTCTGTTTCAGCTCCCAATGGGCCTCAGCAGTGTGTTTGTTCTGCTGATGTCAAAGTATCTGCACATTGTTGATTCAAGGTGGCGTGGTTTGGCACCTCATTTATCAACAATTGGTAAGTAACTGCATACGATCGCCTGGCAGCTTGTGAGTATGCTGCTTCAGGAAAGTGTTGCATTGTAGTTGCAACATGAAGCACCACCCATAGCTAGCGCTTTACTCTATACAACAGCGGGTAGTAGTACAGTCACAACAAGAAGTTAACAACAGATGGTAGCTGAAATACAGCAGCGGCAGTTAGTGCAGGCTATTTACGAGCCGCTTCGGGGTAGCAGCAGTTGTGTAGAAGGCGTAGACAGCTATATGATTCCAACGTATCCTCTATTCGCACTGTCTCTCCATCTTCTTGCTTGCTTTGTCTCTGTGGTGCAGTGTTGAAAGGTTAGTGTATAGACGTATGGCTTGTCTCAGATGAGTTTCAGGCTCGCACGTTTGCCTGCACCAGGCCAGCCGCATGTGCATTGGATCATCGAATGTATTGATTAGTTTCTATGGCAGAGTTGGCCATCTGTCGTACACACAGTGTAGCCTGTTGAGAATGATTCGCTGACAGCTTGTGAGTATGCTGTATATCGGAGCTGTTGCAAAATAACAGCATCAAGATGCTGTACACATCTATACAGTTTCAGTTCATACATCAGCAGGCAACAGTAGGTACTGATCGGTTGGTTTTTGTATTGATCGGTAAACCCACCTGGTTCAGCAACGGCAGCAGCAGCAGCCCACCAGAGAGATAGCCAGCCAGTGTAGACCTGTTCTACACTAGTACATTGGCGATGACTTGGCCCTGTGGTCAGTAGCAGCGGCACTTGTATTGTTACGAAGTATACCGTAGCATAGGCAGCCAACCAATTTATCCCTCTTCCCTATAGCCTGTTTCTAGCCTTTATAACTCCTTCTTCCTTCTTAGCCCCTGTGCTCAAGTTCCGTGTTATCAAGGCTGTACAATACAAACGCATCAACATATGTTGTGTGTGGGATTGGATGTTTGGCAGACTGGTTTGCTTGCACAACTGGATGACGGGTTTGCAAGACTGTCTCCCTGCCGATGCCGTAATGTCGAGTAAACTTGGTTGTACAGCTGAGGTGGAGGCACGCGAGACCATATGGCAGTTTCGACCTACCAAGGCTGAGTTGGTTCCTGTGAAGCGCTTCACAGCTAGCTGCATGATGATACGAGGTGGTATCTCAGGTAGTATCTCCTGCTGGCATCAGCGGTACGTGCTCCGAGCACTTACCACTCGGTCGGACCTGCTGCAATGTTTGCCATTTGCCGTAACTGTTGTAACAGTTAGCGCATCTGCTTGTTTGCATAAGTTTTCTTCCGTGTGATTAATCACAGCTGTGATCCAGTAACTCAGCGAATTATGCAGATCTCCTTGAGTAAACCTTGTGAGCTGCTCCACATATGTCAGTCTGGGCAGCCTTGGGTGGGGGTGGAGAAACTGCAGCCTATGCAATGTTGACAGCAGCAGTTCTGGCAAGTCCAACTCTGTTAATCAAAGATGGCTATAGTGTACGTGTGCAGCGATGTATCATATGGTTGGCTTGTGGTATCCATCATTGCAATGCCCTGCTTGCATGGTATGTACTGCATGCTGTGATGCATGGTTAGCATGGCTTCTCTGCTTGTAGCAATGCCAACTCTGCACTGAATTGTTTGCCTTTTGCTTCAACTTGGCAACACCCAGCTTGTCAGTACATGAGCGACTACTGTTGTACAGCAAGCCTGTCAGTTTGTCACTAAATGTCACACTGCTGTGACCACACTCCTGTTGTGCGAATCTGGGACCACATCAATGAGCAGTGTTGAAGCTGTCACACTAGCACCAAGTGCATCAGATGTGGGGGAGTTCCTGCAGAAACCTTGTTTGCATTTGCAGCTGGTGATAGTGTCGTGGCTGTGCTAGCAGATCTGTTGTGTATCATATGGGTCCGACATTGCCAATTTGGTAATAATTGCATACCACGGTTCTGTATCTGAATGTTCAGGTATAGTCTGCTGGCCCTGGCTCATCGATAAAGAGGTCTGACATTACGCGTGCAGCACAGTGTATGTTTGGTGAGCTCACTCGAGCCTATGGAGGCCTCCATTTGCTCATCCAAACATAGGCTCAGCCACACATACGCTCAGCCAAAGGCTGGCTAGCACTGCAGAGAGTCTCCGACAGCCAAGACAGCTAATCTGTTGTTCAAACAGTTCGGGTGGTCACGATCCACCAGATTGTACATTCTATTAGCTGAGCATTTGCAACATTCGCAAAGGCCATTGCCACCAGGCGCTACAGGACGCCAGCGCCGGCCGCGCCTGGAGTTCCGGTCAGTGACGAACCCAAGGGTTCAACAACGCGTTTCCAGCAAGCAATGTCGGACTTGGCATGTTCATCAGCTGTTTGAACATCGTTCCGAAGCTCCCCTTGATACGATGCGCAGTCACAGGTGACCCGGACAGGCTGTCGCTCTGGTAACCCGTCACTGATTCCACCCATGCTGCGTACGAATGCGCGTGAAGCCGGTGCCGTCACAGATACATGCATACTCTACATGCTGGCACACCGGTCTGCCGTGGTATGCTACCAGTGACCCATGCGCCAGCACAACCGTTCAGAACATTCAGCTGTGAAACAAATCAAACCATACGGGCAGACCCGACAGCCACCAACGGCTTCAACCTCGAGCTCTGTGACACCAAACTAGCATTGGGACTCAACATCCCGCGGCTCAGCTTCTTCGACAACACAGTCGCCTGTCTCTTATGCCACCACTTCCAACCAGTGTATGCAATGGTGAACAATGCAGCTACGCCAGTGAGCACAGGCACCACGATACTGACAACCAACTTCCAAGGTTCTTTATCTTGTGCTGTCGGCTGGCTGCTTGTGGTGTTAGCTGCATTATCAGTGCTGACACCGTTGGAACCTAAAGCATTAGCTAAGCTGGCCGCGTTCAAACCTGCTGTTGTTACTGTGCCTGTCACGCTGGTAGCTGGAGTGTTAGTGCTGCTGCTGCTGCTGCTACTGGGGGTACTACCTGATGTGCCAAGTGCCATGCTGCTGCCGCCGGTGCTGCTGCCCGTTGTGCTGCTGGCTCCCGGGTTGGCTGATGTTGCCACTGTGCTGCTAGGTGCTGCTGTTGCTGCAGCAGCCACAGAAGCAGTTGCACTACCCATGTCTGTGCTGTTTCTGGTGTTAGTTGCTTGAGTGTTCCCTGTTGTGCTGTTCGACCCTGCAGTACTGTTTGGGTTCATGGTAGGGGAGGGGGACATTGCCGCAGGGCTGCCCATGGGTAACGGTGATGGCTGCGCAGTCTTTGGAACCTTGCAGATGTATGCATGCTGTTCTGAGCATGGCCTATCGTGCCAACCTGCAGCATCCTTTGCAGTCGATGCTACAGCAAACAGCACGCAGTCTTCTGCTGTTTTGGCCTTAGTGTCACCGTCTGGCTGTGCTGTAGCTGCTGCTGTTGACCAAGCGGTGTAGGTGCTGCTCGAGCTATCTGACCAGACGTATTTGCCTTCTGCGGCTTGGTCATTGAGGCCAATCCAGCAGCCGATAGTGTCGCTGCACACAGACCGCGCTTCTGCATTCTCTGCGGCAGCAGGCAGCACACCTCAGCAAGCTGTTTTAAGCCAGCCAGCAGATGGAAATTGGTAATCGCATGGCATAGCCGCACATGCACTGTGGTTGGAATGATGGGCACAGTTCAGCAGGTTCCTCGGCCAGCTAACAGTAATGCAGCACTCCTTGAGCAAGTAGATTGCCCTTGGCTGATTGAAGCCAGCTGTGCAATCTGGTCCGTCAAACCTACGCCCGTGAGCAGCTTACCTTTGGCCGATGTGATAGATGCCAGATGGCCGCCCTGTGAGGCACAATCTGCCTCCGCTGCGCTCCATGTGCCAGGGCCTTCCACAAACACCAAAACGTACCCGCTCGAGCTGGTAGTTGCTGGAGGCGCTGCGATCGGAGCACTGCTGGGCTGACTGAAAGACACTGCAACTAATGAGTATATATAGGCTACTATGAGCGCGTATCTGATATGCGAGCAGCGCTTGCTGGACATGCTGCACGCGCAGCCTCTCGTGAAATGAAAGGGTGGGGGAATCTGCGGCTTGTATATGGTATCAACCGCAATAGCTAGCTACTATGGCAATTGGGGCCTGGGCAGCGTTACGCCTGCCTGACACAGGCCGTGAGACTGACCCGCGCTTTATGTGCAGCAGCGCGGGTTCGGAGAATCCGAAGCAGAACTATCAGAACCTACCGGCTAGAGACGAACAGTAACTAAGCAAAGCATAAGTTCGGTGCGTAACATGCTTTACATAGTGCCAACTGTATGGTTCGCGCCGAAAACAGTGCACACAGGATAGCATCGGCAAGCTCCTTGCAGACTCGATAAAACATCAGCGAAGAGCATCACTCACTCCAACTGATAATAGGCAGATGATACAATGCTAGACATCAACTGAGGTCAAGGGTTTGAGACTTGTATTCGAGCTCAAAGCACGAGGGTGCAAGTTGTATGCAGAGCCTGCCGCCCTCCTACTAACAAGTGTTGCCTTTCTCTTATGCCACCACTTCCAACCAGTGTATGCGATCGTAGCTAGAGCTGCCAAACCAGTCAACACAGGAATCACGATGCTGAGCACTAGTTTATATGTATCATTCCCTTCTTTCTCTGGCTTGGTGCCAATCGCTGCTACAGCATTAGCCCCATCTACAGCAGTGGATCCCGTGCTGGCCAGGTTTGAACTGCCATTGATTGCCGCTGTGGTACCAGCAGCCGTAGCTTGCTGACTGGCAGCAGCAGCATCTGATGATACGCTGCCTGTCCTGCTGCTATTACCAGCTGTTGGAGAGCTTGCAACAGTACCAGCAATGGCCCCTGCGCTTGGAGCTGCAGTGACTGAGCTGCTGGGGTCTGGAGCCTGAGTCGTGCTTGGGGCTGAAACATCGCTAGGGGCACTGCTTGAGCTGCCTGTATCACTTGAGCCACCTAAGCTTGCATCCGGACTGCTAGGAGCCACAGGGGCGGGGCTCGGAGATTGTGGTGTAACTACCGGCGAGGGGCTTGATAGCGGCGGTACACTAGGGCTTGGGCTAGCCGGCGTCGGACTCACAGGGGCGGGGGACGGCGAGGGGCTTGGTATCGGTGCTGTGCTTGGGCTTGTCGGGGCTGGGCTTGCTAAGGGTGGCGTGATGCTGATAGATCCAACTGGCAGGCTGCCTTTGGGGATGACCTGCTTTAGGGTCCGGGCGTGATTGCGGGGGGTGAGTAATGTGCGCTGTTGCAGTTGGCTAGCAACAAATGGCCCTGCAGTCGACGCAAATGAAGAGTTGGTGACCTTGCCTAATGAGATACTTGCATCAAGGTGTCTATTGCTGTAGCAGCAGCTGCTGCTACTGCTCATGGACTTGAAGCCGTGTGATTGAGCAGTGCTCCCTCTTCACGCTCGCCGAGCTGTGTGAGGCTGCGCCTACGCAAACGGCGAGCTTTATCTGCTGCATGGACCTAGCAGTGCGGGTGTGACAGCCTATGCCGACTTGTGTTCTTGTGCTGAAGGATGAGAGACGCCAAGGGCTGCGAGCTAGCTGGCAGATCTGTCTAGCTAAGCCAGACACGGTAGTATGCTTTCAGCACATACAAGCAGGTCGCTCACAACATCGTCCCGCGCGCGCACCTGGCGTGGATGTTTCGAGCTGCTTCCGTTGGTAGTCTGGCCTGTGTTGGCTCACCGGCGCATTATGGGCTGACCCATAGGCTCCCAGCAGTACTAACGAGCACAAAGCGATGTAGATTATGATTGCAGTGTGCGGAAGCGGCTTCAGAGCCATGTGGGATCTGCTAAGGAGTATCGAAGGGTCACCGACTTGGCATCGAATCTGGTCCCATCCAGCTATGAGCGGATGTTCAGAGATGTGAATCTAACGCTGCACAACCGAGTCACATTTGATGGAGAGGGTAAAAGCTTGACTGGCATGTATGCCAGCAATGTTCGTATCGTCCGATGCACGCTTACCAGCTTGCCGGGTATCTGACAACAGCTGTACATAAGCTTGCGGTAACAAAGCTTATGACTGCTCAAACAAGGTTGTATTGTGTTTCCTTCTGACTCATATGCAATTGGGGCTGATTGTGGTGGTTGGCGGCACTGCGTTGGGGGTGGCATGGTCGGTGGGTCCGTTAACGTAAACCTTTACCGGCACAAGTGTTTGCAGGCCGAACCCGACATGCACCCAAAGAAAGGCCGTTGCAATCACGTATCAGCTGCATACAGAGCTGCTTACGAACACCGCACGCATCGCAAGACAGGCTACAAGCTGACGGGCAGCAATCTGCGATATGCACTGCAATCCGATCGCAGATGATCTGCATCCATCTACGTTGCAACCCAATCGGGCACAAGCTTGCTGCTTACACCTAATTGCCAGACCGGTCAAAAGGTGTAAGGGCCAAATACATTACATATAAGACACTACAACCTGTGGGAGTCAGCAAGTTGCATGCAGTCAGTGATGCAGCAGGACAACCATTCTTCATACAGCCAGTCAATGGCCGACCAATGGTCTATGAAGCCAAGGCACCAGCATAAAGCGATCCAGGCCTGACCAGATGAAACCCCCAAACTTGATGAGGCCCCTCACAACAACATCATAAACCCCGCGAGTCCCACCTTCTGGTGGAATGCCCCATTTCAGATATGCTAACAGCACACTCACAACAAGGTTCAGGCCACCGCACTATAACCAGCCAAACGTAATCGAAATACAAACGTATTTGAAATATAGTGTAGGTTCATTAGCCCTCGGCTGCAGCTTGTTGCTGCAACATCAGCACAAGCAATACCAGTAAGAACGCAAAACAAACATTGCGAAGCATCCCTGTGTGATGGGGAACATCAAAGCTCAACCACAAATAGATCTGCATGCCTGCAAAAAACAAGCAGCAAAGGACGAGTACGGCAATCACCAGACATAAGCCCACCACATGGTCACACGGTGTGTCATCTGCAATACGTAGCCCATGCTTCTGCCATAGTGGCAGCTTGTGCTGCTGCTGAAGGCGGCTGTAACGTCATACCCACATAAAACTGTCTGTGTCACATGTGATGTTTCCCATTTCACCTTAAAGTTATGCATACATACCCGGTCACAAACAAACCCTTGTGCACTTTCAAGCATTCTCATGGAGTCATGCTGTCAGCAGACGTTGGCTTGAAACTCATGTCAGCCCACACGATTGAACAGCGTGCATACTATGCTACCGATACTTGATATGATCAGGTCACAAAGATGCATGACTCACGCACAGTTCCGTCTGTTAGGACCGGAATCAGTCTAAACCCAAATCCAGATAGCCATTCAAACATCCACAGCAATCAGGGGCTTCACATTACTGCCAGCAACAGGGTGTGGCCCAAGGCCCAAACCAGCCCTGCGCCTCGCCAAAGTCGCCTGCCTCTTATGCCACCACTTCCAACCAGTGTATGCAATAGTGATCAATGCAGCTAACCCAGTAAGCACAGGAACCACAATACTAACAACCAACTTCCACTTTTCATTCCCATCTGTGCTTGGAGCCGGACCTGCAGCTGCATTGCTACCGCTTACACCGCTGTTCACACCATTGGCCAAGCTGTCAGGGTTGCCGGTGTTATTTGCAGTACCAGCAGACGCCACACTGCCGGTCACAGACGCCGTACTGCCAGTAGATCCACTGCTGCTGGTGCTTGCAGGTGCCTGCTGACCAACAGTACTGCTCCCAGTTGTTCCTGCAGTCTGTGCACCACTGCTGCTGCCGCTGTCCTGAGTTATGCTGCTGGCAGGAAGGTTCACCAGGCTGTCGCTGTTTCCACTGCCTGTGGCTGAATCTAATACTGTTGTTGGTGTAGTGGCAGTTGGTTGACTGGCAGGTGACGGCTTAGATGATTCTCCGGGACTGATGACGGGTGACGGAGATGGAGACGGCACCAGAGATGGCGACCGAGCCACAGGGATTTCGCAAACATATGCCTGGGTATCAGCACAGCCCCAGTCATGCCATCCAACGAACCCGCTTGCCACTATAAACAGCGTGCAATCCTCATCGTACTGGGTTTGTTTGTCATCATCGGGCTGTGGCATGTCTGAGCCCTGGTACCAGCCTACGTAGCTGTAAGCTGTGCCATCTGACCAGACGTATTTGCCTTCGGTGGCTTGATCATTCAGGCCAATCCAGCAGCCTGGGGTAGTGGAGGATACTTTTGGCCGCAGCTGGGCATTGGGAAGGTTCTTAGCACAGAGTGCTTGCACTTGTTGATTGTCTGCAGCAAACATAAACATTAATGAGTGTCACGGGCAAACATCGTAGCGCGTAAACAGCGAACAAAGGAGTCCAAAGTACGTTATGCAGATCCTGATCTCTAAGATGTGATGAACGATGCACTGGAGGCTAGTTTGGTAGTGCGCTGCAGCACAAGACAGCAGCAGCAGCAGCAGCAGTGCTGGCAGAGTGTACATTAGGTACTGTGACGGACTGCTTGTGCTGGCTGTGCGGTGCATTGAATCGCTTGTGCTTGCTGTGTGATATGCCACTTTAATGTTCACACAGTAGTGTGAGCTCGAGGCCACCAGACCAGCCACACACAAACAGCCTTGGCTGGCAGCATCAGCACCTCCCTATATGATGATAGCAGACTGCAATCGTATGCAATGGAACCCAGTACTTAGAGGCTGCGGGTCTGGGCGAATAAGTTTCTACACACATCTGCTCAGTAGGTGTGCCTTATTCAGATGGCAAATTGATATAAACTTCACAGGAAATGCTGATATGACTGCTGCACCCCTACACCGCCCTTTGAAAACCACACGTAGCGTGATTTTATCTCTGCTGCCTCCTTACCTGCAGCAGTCGAGATAGATGCAAGATGCCCTCCCCGCTTCACGCAGTCTGCTTCTGCTCCTGACCAAGACGCGGGCGTGCCAACAAACAGCAGGCTGGACCCTTGACCACTGGCGCGTTGCAGGACAAGAGTGAGGGCTAACGCCACTAACAACGATATACGCAGAGTGCTTATCATCCCTTTTGATGCCATTGCAAATTGGATGCAGCGAGGAACGCCAGGGGAAGCTCACCCGCGCACAGAAGCACGAGCTGCCTCGTGACCCAGGCACATGCAACTCACGCTCCCAGAAACACACGAGCTGTTGACGACGTGGCTTGAGCGGGAAGAGCTACAAAAGCCGCAAAATTGTGTTGGTTCGTACAGTCCGAGGCGACGACAGGCCTGACAGAGGAACCTGCTGCTCAAGCTTCCAAACGAGCGTCTTATCACTGTCAGTACTGAGACTTCAATTTGGTGCTGTTCAACAGCGCAGGCCTGTTCGCGAAGGTCGTCTCGGGCTCACCAGGTGCTGGTGGGCTTCGTGTACATCCACAGCGCTCAACCGTTGAACGAGAGTCTCGTGAATCCAGAACTCGGATTGGCTTAACTCCAGAGTCAGCGGGATACTACAGGAATGAAGTTGGACGTTGCCAGAAACAAGCTGGGGCAGCTGCTGCATACACACACGTCATGTGACACATCAGGCTGCCAACATGCATCGACACTGATTGAGCCCTCAATATTGCAGAATTGACCCTGCACGAAGTTGTTCGACCACCTCAAACCAAAGGGTTTGAATAACAACACTGAGGGCACCCAGCCAGTGCTGCATGAGACGGATCTTACGTTTGCACAGTGAGGGTGCAAAGTGAGCTGTCGCGGGCAGGGGAAACAGCCGTTGTCGCATCACTTCGGTGAACAACTGCGCCTTCCAAAAACTTGCCGTTGGCATCAAAACACTATGTTATGATTCCCCATCCATGCCACATCTCCACAAACAAGCCCGCCTGAACATAACCAGCACTCCTGCCTTGCCAAGTAATACAGCTCCCGCAAATGGTCAAACTAGGAACCCACAACATGCATCAATGCCGATGCAACACAGGCCTGTACTTTACAAGCTTTGTCCAAGCGGATGAGACACCACTACAAAAGACCAACGAGTCCGACAGACCTTTTGGGATGCCAACACTGCCAAAAGGCTGATATACATTTCACTACAGCAAAGTCTGACAAACGACATCCTCGTTCTGCAGGCTGTTCACGGCTTTTCCTATTGAAGAAGCTACGCTCCAAGAAATACCCAGCTAAACATGCACAACGAACGACCACCATGCGGCTGTCTCCGGTGGCATTGCCTATTTACTCCAGGAATGCTCTTTGATCTGCAGCAGCCACCAGGTGATAGGTACTATAGGTCCTATTCCTAGAGGGACGTCATAAGCTCATATGCAAGACAAGCCCATGTGGATGTGCACAATAGAGCCATCAACACTACCCACCCAAGCAGTTCCCTCAGATACCACTGTCTGTTACTCTCAACCGGCGCATGCAAGATGTAGCATTGTCCCAGCAATAAGGTTGTTGGCTCTGGGATCACTGGCAACAGGGTGATGTACCCACCAGACAACAGTTGTGACTGGGTGCGTAGCAGCCACACCAACATACCCAGCTTCGTATCATGCACCAACAGATACGTACTGCTCAATGCTTGCAGCCTGTTTTGCTGCGACAACCTGCAAACAACCGTACTATCAGCCCAGCACTAATCTCCAAACATGCAAAGCCACTGATCTCCAAACATGAGATTGCAACAATACGATTCAAACGCTTTCTGACTGCGACAAGCTATACAGATTCTCCCCAGCATGCGTAATTTTGTACACTTGCTCGCAACACACACATACCAGCATAAAGAAACTAACCTACTGTAAGGCTACTTTAAACAAAAGCCGCAAGAGAGCATGATGACCACCGACAGCACAGCTTGGGGGTCGTGACAAGCTGCTGCTATGCTATGATGTGTGTATGTCATAACACTATGTAGTAGGGGCCTGAACATGCATCCAGCCGGTCATGAATACACATTTGACAAACTGTGGTCTTACAGAATACTAACAGCAGCGAAATAGCTTGCGCCTTGATTCAACACTTTGTGAACCCCTGCACCAGAATCTTATTCCTACCGCCACTTCCTGGTTGCTAAAAACAGCTTATTGCACACACAGGACACCCACACTGCATAGACAGCTATGCTCAACCCCATTGTCAAACCCAAAGACTGTTGGGCCAAAGATGAAAAAGACTGAGGCCATGACATTGATGTAAGTAGATGTTGATGTTATTCTTCTGCAGTGACAGTTGCATGCGCCCAGCACTGTATTATCTGCCCATGCCACTAGGTTGGCTACCTGCTGTACACAAGAAGAAAGCCCAGCAATCAATTTGTTACCAAAAGTGCAACACAAGCTGAACACAGAAAACGAAAGAAGACTCCTTGGGATGGAGGATCAAACCACATACTACAGTTCAACCAACTGCTCTCTTGTGTTGCAACACAGCGCATATGTCAGTGGTCTCATACTGCATCAACTGGCTTCACTCCTGCCGGCTTGATGCCAGCATCATACATACCAATCGCCATACTCTGCACCTTCTTCCTCTCCAACGTTGCCTTCCTCTTATGCCACCACTTCCAGCCAGTGTATGCAATTGCCATCAGGGCCGCTGTGCCTGTGAGGATTGGTGCTACAGTTGCCACAACAACTCGCCAATCAGTCTTGTTCTCAGGTGGCGGTTGAGGAGGCGGTGCCACTGTCGGCGGCGTCGGTTGTACGCCTGGTACCTCTGCAGGTTTGGCTACTGATGCAGCCACACCTGATGGTGGGGACGGTGGCAATGTGGTGTTAGCGCTGACTGGCACCCTGCATATGGTAAAGACAGCACACAATTCATACAGAAGGGAGAGGCAGGAATCTGAGCTGACGTGCCTGTTCAGCTATAACGAAATGACTGCAATCAGTCTTTACCAATTGGAGGTGGGTGTCCACTTGGACCCAAAGAATTGAGCATCAACCAAGAGCTGATCATTTCTGGTTATGGCAGTCAGATCAACTATACATTGACGCTTGAGTCTTTCAACAAAGTGCGCTGCTGGTAGCGATTTGGAAAGGGCCCAAGCCAACATTGAAATATGTCCCACTTGTCGCTGCAAGCTTAGGGTCACTGAGAATTGGCTGCAAACGCAATTGCAACTACAAATGCCGTGGTGGTTCCTGCAGTAGGGCTGCAAGCTGACACAGTAAGTGACACTCACTAATCTGTTACCGAGGATCCTTGTAAGGTCACACGAACAGGTCATCAGTTGAAACACATTACCAGACTTGCTTGAGTGCAGAGACGGCAGAGAAGGCAATCCAAATGAGACCTTTGGTAGTCAACCAAGTGGTTCAACAAGCAGCCCTCAGAGCCCTTAGTGATAGCTGCTGTGACTGCCACAGGATGTTTCTTACCTGCACACATATGAGTAGAGCGCATCACAGCTCCTGTCGTGCCAGCCTGCAAACGCCTTGATAGCAAACACACAATCCTCGTTGTCTGCCTGCGTGGCATCATCTGGCTGCGGGAAGTCAGTGCCCGTGTACCAGCCGGTGTAATACACTGTTGAGTTATCTGTCCACTGGTAGGTCCCTTCCGTGTTGATGTCATTCAAGCCAATCCAGCAGCCACCTTGTGGGTCGCTGATCAGCTTGTTGAAACATGTGTCAAGCACTAACTGGTTCTCTGCGTACAGAAAATGCACACACGCAGGACAGCAGTAATGCCAAAACTGGTTCAAGGAGCCTTTGCAGCCAGGAGAGCAGGTCAGCTGCACAAGGGGTAACCAAAACAAGCAGTGCTTTATTCAAACGAGCATGTGCTCCGGTATGGTACTTGCAATTATGCGTAGCTCCTGTGACCTATTGCAGGGCATCTTGATGGGTTGCAGGACACTGGCATCCCTACACGCTTGGTATAGGCCCCAGTGACCATGACAAGAGTACTTATAGATGATACCTGGGCCCTCTAGCCTCCATCTTGCTGGACGCGCCAGTTCATTCCTTCAAGACTGGCGAGCGGACACTGGTGCAACAACAGAACAGCAGTAACCCAGATGTAGAGTTCCGTGCTTACCGGCACTAGTCAAAACGGATGCCAGATGGCCCCCATGATCTTTACAGCTTGCCTCCGCCGTGCACCAATTGACTGGAGTGGTAAAGAACCAAAACGAACTTCTGCCATCAGGAGCTGTAACCTTGATGTTGGGGTCGACTACAGGTGTCTTGGTAAGGTAACTGGATGTACATTGACTATGCACAGAGCAACATGCTGACGCAAGCAACAACAGCAGCAGAAAGGGTGAAGAAAGTGCGCTAGCGTGTAGCCTGTGCTTTGTCAGCTGCATGGTGCTTCGTTGCCTCAACATACTCGGGATCCCACATGTGCACTACACACTGCACCACACGCAACAGTTCGCCTGCATGCAAGCAGGGCCTTCACATGACCTGTCGCGGCAGTTCCCCAGCGTCTGTGCACCTTCCAGCTTTCCGTTGCTACTCTCAAGTGGATCGGCTGAGGAACGAACATCTAAACACAGTTTCATGGTCATATACGCACCACTTGTGGCTGTCCGACCCCGACCTTTGCCAATTGGCATAAAATCTGGACTGTTGACAGTACTTCCGAAGTACGGTACAGTCACGGTATTGAATTTAACAACCGTTGTTGCCAACAGTGCTTCTACTCGTGCACATCAGTTGAATCACAGCAATACCGGTCCAGCAAGCGCCAGAGTGGCCCGCTGGAGTCTCAGTGCAGCAGGGTTATAAGCACATGATGCACCATGGCGGCCTCACAGCCGCTGCCGGCGGTCGGTCTGACTGCTGCAGACTCAGTCTTCAGGGTGAAGTGTCAGGCTTATGGTGGCAAGCCTATGGTGGCCGGAGCGGGTAACAACAATAAACCAATAAGTCAAACTATTTTATCATCTACCAAGTTGACAGTTCATACTTTCCAACTGGCAACCTGAGTTGACAAGTTGTACTCTCAGTTCGGAACTGATGACACTCAGGTGCAAGAGCCCAATGTCTGCAGCAGCCACGTGTCCAACCTGTCCACACTCAATACAGACCTTGCTTTGCTTGACACTCTACTGCTCTGGCCATGGGGCTCGGACCAGCTGAAATATACAACAGACAAGGTGCCAAACTCAAGCCTTGAGGCTCAAGTTGTCACTGCTGAAACCCAGTATATATTTGGTAGCTTTACAACCCAGGTGGTAGGGAACCGGCCTCGGCAATCACAATTCTATAGCATCAGCGCTATAAATGCTTCTTTGTTGATCTGAAACCAGATAAGGGTGCGACCAGGCTCAGACAAGCTGGCAACTGTCCATCCACAGCTGCACTCCCAACAAAATGGAAGAAAGCAATAACAATTCTCGAAGGCAATGCGGCAGGCTTGATAGAAGCATGAGCTGGCATACACTGTTTTTGGCAAAAGGCGCTGTGGAACAGATACACAACAACCCACTGCTCTCAAGCTAGTGTGCCTGTAAAGAGACCCACCTAACGTGACCGATCCCGAGTGGCACATGGACGATGCATGGGAAACCTGAAGACATGGTGATCCTGCTTAGGCATCATACCAGCTGCCTACTGCTGCAACTGGTGTCCCATGCCAAGCACCAGACAGTACCCATCAAAGTTTATGCTAGGCCGCAGCGCCATGTGCGACAAACAGCTCAGTTGCAGTTGGTGGATTAGTTGATCATACATTACGCTAGTCACAATCAGGCTATCAATGCAGCAAATACACAAGCACACAGATTTTACAGATACATTTCTCGTACCAAGCCATGCCTGACACATCCCCTGGCGGTCATAGACGCTGTGACATTGGGCAACAAGACCGAGTGCAAACAACTGCAACTTTTATTGAGCGATTTGAGCAGCCACTGAATCCAATCATGATCCCTGCACAAAAACATCCACCCAACAGCATAAGCAGCATGAGCAAAGCTTTTGACATTGTGCCTTGAAATGATTATGTGGTGCCTTACCTCCAAGCACTAACGAATCTGTTCAACAAAGCAAAGGAAACAGTGCTGCCAGAGCGCAATCCTTATCGACGTCCAGTAGCATGCCACGTTGTGTGATGCTG
>NSMO01000174.1:0-19853 GCA_002588565.1 Coelastrella sp. UTEX B 3026
GAAGAAGATCCTGTGTGTAACAGCCAGGCTTTAGGGTTTGCTAACCCCTATGGAGCCTGGTTTGGGCCCGGATATGACCCAAATTGGCGGGAGGGGTTGGTGACAGAGGAGTGGCTTTGGATGCAGTAAGTACTGAGTTTCATCTAGTATAATCCTTTGTTGGTTTCAGTTGGTTTTTGTGTTGGGTGTGGAGAGTACCAACTAGGTGGTGAGGTATCCACCTAAGTGTTAGCCTAAGGGTTAACCGCTTGAGTGCAGTTCGATCTGCTGGGGTTTATAACAGACTCTGTGGAAACCAGCAGGTAAGCTCAAGGTTGGTGCATGCCATTGCGAGCTACTGCCCTGACTGCTAGATGTTTTACCATAGCTTACTGGCACTGGCTGCTGTAACCCTGCAAAGGGGGGCTGCATATTGTTACAAATCACAGTATACAGAACCCATAGCTGCGCGCCAACGCAGCGTTGCAGCATTGCGTTGGCGGGCAGATATAGTTTCTGCACATCGTGAATTTATAACAATATGGACGACCATAACCCCTTAAACCTGCATATCAGTGCATACCAATACAGCCAAATAATGTAGCCCATTGCCGTGTGTCACAAAGGGTGTCAACTTGTGCCCGCAGGTTCAACGGGTTCTCGCCATTGCTGCACAACAGCGAGCGCTGGTGGAATGCCGGAGCTTGCACATTAGCACACGAGCTCGGCCATTACCTCGGACTCCGCCATACTCACCAAGGCGATTGCAGCGGCAATGGCGTCGACGCCGCAGACGCAGTTCCGGATACACCGGCGAATATGGAGTTCTGGATGTTTGCAGAGTCACAGCCGGATGCACATTTGAATCAGCAACTGGCCGAGTGGTGCACTGCATTTAGGGAGGGCGATATGCCGAGGCCGCAGGTGCATGAATTGTTGAGATATGAGAGTTGCCCGAGTGTGAATGAGGGGATTGAAGGCGGCGTGGTGGATAATGTGTTCAATTTGTTGAGTTATTTGCCGGATGCTTGCTGTATGGTGATGAGTCAGGGGCAGGTGGTAAGGTTACATGAGATGGTTGTGCAGTACAGGCCAGGCATGGTTGCAGCACGGTCTGTTGGGGCAATATGACGGTCAACTGAATTAATATTCAGCTAGGTGGTTACCAAGTGCGAGGAGGGTGCCACCTGGCTCCTCAATGGTGCCACCCTCCTTGCAATTGCCATGGCCGCAAACACATGACACTTTTCAATATGATATGTTTCTATAGCAGTTTGCAGATATTTGTTTTGGTGTGTAGCCTACGGTCTCGACTAGTATTGAATCAAAGTTGATGTGGTGGACTATGTGTTGAGCTACTCGGCACTGCTATTGGCAGACGCCTGCTGCACGATGAGGATTCAGGGGCAGGTGGCAAGGCACCATGGGATGCTTGTGCAATACAGGCTGGGCATGGTTGCGGCCCGCTCCGGCCGTGCAGTATGACGCTCATGCGACTTGGGATTCAGCTAGGTGGTTACCAAGTGCGAGGAGGGTGATGTGCTGAGGCCGCAAGCACATGACACGTTGACGCATCTCTACAGCACTTTGCACCTGATAACATCGATGTTCATTATGATTTTGTTTGTTTAGTTTACTAGTTGGATAGTTGGAGTCAAAGTCGGTGTGGTGTATGAAGTGTTCAAAGTGTTCAAAGTGTTGAGCTACCCGGCAGACGCCTACTGTATGATAATGAGTTAGGGGCAACTGCCAAGGTAGCATGATGTGGTTGTGCAATGCATGACTCCTGTATCCCTGGCAGGCATAGTTGAAGCACGGTCTGTTGGTGCTAAATGTCCGCCATCGACAACGAGATTCGAATTCGAACTACAGCTTCTGATGCTTCAAGCATAGGCTAGGCCTGGCTGTGCATGTTGTAAGTGGCAACAGAGGTCCGCTGTACTTCACCAGAGCTCCCTTATCTGAATATCAGAGGCCTGGCAAGGCTAATATCAGAGGTGAACTTTTGCTGCAAGCACGCACTGTGACATGCTTGTTTTTTTTTGTTGGCCTCCCAGCCTTCGTCGGCAATGGGTTGTCGGTGACCGGTCCCGACGCTGTCGACAGCGTCGCTGACTCGCATCCATGCTGTACGAGTCTGCATACATCTTACGAAATGTAAGTAGATGTATACACCGGTTAGACTAGAACTGCGCAACGGACCCGCGATATGCAGCAAATGGCTTTCATAGGGGCAGCTCAGCTAGTAGTCGGTGGCCAGTCGTATCGTACGTCGCTGGGCGTCCAGTTTAGAGGCCACCAGCGGCACGCCGGGCAGGAGAAGAAGGAGAAGAAGAATGGCCTATCACGCCGGGCAAATCATGTGATTATGATTTTGAACAGTGGTGGAGCGTTCAACAGCGATTGCACAACAATGATATTTGAAAACCTTGTCAGAGCGGCCCACTGCCGCACTGACCAAGTCATTCAGCAGGTGGCCATGGCTCCTGCAGCTGTTCTATACTTTGCCCCTGTATCAATCCCGGTAATTTCCGTTCTAACAACTCTGCGACAGCTCCCAAACCGACTTCAAGACCTGCTTGTGCGTGTACTAGCAAGCACTCTCTGCCTTGACATTCTGAAGGTGTCCATCCTGAATAGCGAACATGAGCGGGCTCCTTGTACCTGAGGTACAAACAGCAATGGCAGCAGCAACCAAGTCAGACCCAAGGTCAAGGACCTCACTTGAAATACCATCTGTGCATGGCTATACAATCTCTGTTTTCCCTGTGTTGTTTGAGATCACAAAGTAAATAATATCCAGACACCGTTGAAATTTCTAGCACACAGCTTGTAGAGGAGGACTTACTAAATAGATAGATAGATACATGATATACAACAACGAGCAGATCCGCAAACTACTAAGGGCCCGCGATAGTCACTGTGAGCAGCCCTGCGATAGTCACTGCAGGGGTTGTTGAACAACCCCTGCATGAGCTGCTACAACAGTATAACAACCCAATCAAATTCTTGATGTAGTGTTGAATCAGCTGACACTCACTTGCAGAACCTGGAGTCCAATGGTCTCCAGACCCAATGATGCAGATATCCAGTACTCTGTGTCATGTTATAGTACAAACTGCTGACATCTTTCCATTCCCATTTGTACGGCAGCAGCTCTAACACTGCTGCCCCAGGTGGCAGCAGCACTGCCGATGCGAGTAGCGGCCCGTGTCGAGCGATCAGCAAGCCTGTGTCTGACATTGTGGCCATGTGGGATATGAATGGGGCACCCATCGTCAGGGAGACGGTGCGGACCTGTGACATAAAGCAGCAGCAGCAGCAGCAGCAGCAGCAGCAGCGATGAGGCGAGCGATAAGCAAGCCTGTGTCCGACATTGTCGCCATGTGGGATAAGAACGGTGCACCCATTGTCAGGGAGACGGTGCGGACCTGTGACATAAAGCAGCAGCAGCAGCAGCAATGATGCGAGCGATCAGCAAGTGTATGCCTGGCATTGTGGCCATGTGGGATAAGAACGGGACACCCATTGTCAATGAGACGGTGCGGACCTGTCACACAAGCAGCAGCAGCAGCAGCAGCAGCGGCGGCAGCAATGAGGCGAGCGATAAGCAAGCTGATGTATGACATTGTTGCCATGTGGGAAGCGATAAGCAAGCGTATGTCTGCCATCGTGACCATGTGGGATAAGAACGGGTCACCCATTGTCAGGGAGACTGTGCGGACCTGTAAATAAACAAACAGCAGCAGCAGCAGCAGCTTGATCCAGCAGCAGCAGCAATGCGGAACAAAGCCATACCAAACCTGTTGAAAATGCAGGATGCAGCACTGCTAATGCAAGTAGGGGGCCATGACAAGCGATCGATTTGTGGTGTACAACACTGTTGCCATAAAGCATAAGAACGGGGCACCCATTGTCAGAGACACAGTGCACACCTGTAAACAAGCAGCAGCAGCAGCAGAGGCAACAACAACGGCACGATCACTGAGGCAGCGACGACCGCAGCAGCAGCAGCAGCAGCAGCACCAGCAATGCGGGCAAAGCAATACCAAACTTGATGAAAATGCAGGGTGCTGGCACGTGTGGCAGTAGCACTGCTAATGCGAACGGGGCCTTGACGAGTGATAGGTTTGTTGGTGTCTGACATTGTGGCCATGCGGGATGTGAGTGCGGCACCCGTTGTCAGACAAGCAGTGCAGACCTGTGACACGAGCAGCAGCCACAGCAGCAATGCACCCATTGTCAGAGACACTGTGCGGCCCTATGAGCTTGCCAAACAGCAGTGAGCACGATGCAAACGACAGCAGCAGCAATGCATGATAATGTGATGTACATTCAAGGCAGTAGTACTTTTACCCGGCAGCTCTGTGTCCACACCTGCGCTAATGCAGCTGCAGCAGCAGCAGCAGCAGCAGGGAGACAACATATAACTACCCAATCACCATAGGAGTGATGGCATCAGCCCCACCCCATTTCTCAGGTAGATGTAAGAAGTCACAACACCCGTGGTCCCAATGAAAATACCAAGAGATTGCACCAACGCGATCTATTGGTGTCTGCACAAGACATCAGCAGGCAGAACAGCTCATGTTGGTAACTACATTGTGTCACCACTTATGTTGGTCCCCAGCATGAGCGAGCAGTGCCTGGGTAAAGCATGTGATTATCTGAATCTAGGGAGGAGTACAGCACGCATAATCTGTTGTATTACATATGCCTCACCTTGAAGCCAAAGGGCTTTGTTACATTTCGTAACATATCCACCAGCACATGATGATTCACAACGGGGGGATAATCCTCGGGGTACATCAGCACCGTAACAACCCTAGGTGGGACTGCTAAACCCTTGCTGCTGCTGCTGCTGCCAGGCTGCTGCTGATGATGATGTGGGGGGCCCCACAGGTGCCTGGCAGCAGCAGCAGCACGGAAGCTGGCTGCTAGATCTGGTTTGTTGAACCCTATGTTATACGGTGTACGCCAAAACCCTTGGAAAGCTGCTTCGGTGCCTAAAACCCTAGGTCGTACTGCTGCTGCTGCTGCCAGTGAACCCTGCTGCTCTGCTGCTGCTGCTGTGGCAGCAGCATGCAAAACCCCGTCCGGTGTTTTAGGCAATGTGCGATCAGGCATACTGATGATTGAATATCTGTCCTGAATGATAATAACATTCTCAAATAACATCCAGCTGTGTGTACACCAAGTTGTTAGATTTGCATAACCCAACAGCTGCGGCAGCGGTTTGTCCCAGGGTACTAACCCGGGCGGCAACCGCCTTTGGGGTTTAGCACCTGCTACTGCTGCTGCTGCTGAACCCGGCTGCTGCCCTGCTGCTGCTGCTGCCGGCCAAGGAGGGGTTGCAGGATCAATCGCAAGCGCCAGAAATTCCCTAGGCCAGTTATATAATATCTCCGGCTTTACGTTTGGCAACAAGATACGATCTATGTGTTTGTAACTAACGTTATAACTGTTATTCGGCTGCTTCAAATGACTTGTCCAATTGCTGTTGCTAAAGACGCTGTACATTGGTAGTAGTATTTCTGCCCAGTGGCCGAGGTTGTCGGGAAAAGCGGCAAACGGAAAGTCAATAAATAACGTTACGCCGGGTACATAGCACACCTGTAGCAACAGCAGCAGCAGCAGCAGCAGCAGCAGCAGCAATACCATGTTGGACCTTGGCTGTGTGTACCATGATCTAGGAAAGTAGCAGCAGCAACTCCAGTGATTGACACACTGTCCAATAATACCGGCAAAGAGAGTATGCAGGAGATTTGATTAGTCAGGAGATTTGATTAGTCAGGAGATTTGATTAATCAGGAGATTTGATTAGTCACTGACTAGTCAGGAGAGTTGATTAGTCAGGAGATTTGATTAGTCAGGAGATTTGATTAGTCAGGAGATTTGACTAGTCAGGAGATTCGAAACGCACCACAGCAAGACAAAACACACCTACAGCAGCAGCAGCCGCAGCAGCAGCAGCCGCAGCAGCAGCAGCCACAAGAATGATCACAGGCCAGGTGCACTCTCAAGTCAATGAACCAGCATGCAAGTCGTAGTTGAAAAGACACTGATCCGGACTTCTGAGCAGCAAGGTCAGCACAGAGGCTCAGCGCACTGCAAAAAAGCAGCAACATGGCAGCATGTAACTTCTGTCACAAGCAGCAGCAGCAGCAGCAGCAGCAATGGCAGGATATCACAATTCAAGCATACAACAGCAGTAGGTGTACCTTGCCCTTACATGATCTGGCGCAATAGGGCTTGCAGCATGACAACGGGGCTGCTGCAATTCACTCAAATGTGCAGATAGCAGCAGCAGCAGCGGCAGCGGCAGCAGCAATCACAGCAGTAAAATGAAGCTAGTTACCAACTAGCAGGTAGAATGTAGACGACAACAGTGGAGTGACGGTCATCCAATCGCAGGGATCCACCACACGGAAAAGCAGCAGCACAGCAGCAGATGCTTCTGTCACAAGCAGCAGCAGCAGCAGCAGCAACCACAGCAGCAGCAACCACAGCAGCAGCTTCACAGCAGTAACCTGAAGCTGAATATCAACTAGCAGGTTGACTCATAGTTAGTGAAGTAATGGTCATCCGCTTGCAGGAATATACCACACTGAAGGAAGCAGCACAGCAGCAAATGATTGCCGTCACAAGCAGCAGCAGCAGCATCCGCAGCAGCGCAGCAGCAGCAGCAGCAGCAGCAGCGCAGCAGCAGCATCAGGAACAGTCTGCTAACAAAAACAAAATACATCAGGTGCAGCGATGTATGACCCTCCCCTCACATTGACTGGCACATCCAACAACTCAGCAGCAGCAGCAGCAATGGTCTGTTGACAATGCTTAAGAAAAGCAGCCCCATATGACTTTCCCCTTACATAGACTGGCACATCACAAAACACAACAGCAGGCGACGGACGTGCTGCTGCAACTTGCTCAAAGTTGGCGGTAGCAGCAGCAGCAGCAATGGTCTGTTAACACTCAAGAACAGCAAGTGCAGCCATACATGACACCCCCCCCCCACCTGCACTGGGAAATTGATAACACGGCAGCAGGTAATTGAGGTACTGCTGCAACTCACTCAAATCTAGCAATAGCAGCAGCAGCAATGGTTGTAGTTAATATTCAATACTGCAAGTCACCCGCACATTTCCCTGCTACGCGGGTACAGACAAACCACAAAAAGCCTCTTGCCTACTAGACTATCACTATCATTGGCATTTCATGCCGCAACTCACCCGCACGTTTTCCTGCTACTTGGTTAGAGGAAGATTACTATATGCAATTTGCCTACTAGACTATCACTATCTTTGGTAACTTTTCCCCAGGGAACTTCAGTTTTATAGGCTTTTAGGTGCTGCTGCAACTCACCCGCACGTTCTCCTGAAATGCTGTGCTGTTGGTTGTCGGAAGTTCAACCAGCTGTGTGTTGATCGACATGCCAGCATCTATACCACTGCTGCTGCTGCTGCTGCCATTGCTGCTGCTGATCCAGTCAACATCACAGGTACCAGTCTCACTGCTGCTGCTGCTGCTGCTGCTGCTAGAGACCCCACCGCTGCTGCTGCTGCTGCTGCTGGCCCCACTGCTGCTGCTGCTGCTGCTGCTGTTTACCACAGCATACCACCTTCTGTTGTGGTGATATAGGTTGTGATACACTTTGAACATATTCCCTCCCCAGGACATACGAGTAGGTGAATTCGCGCCAGGGTACGCTGCAGATTCTCCATAGTAACAAAATGACGGTGGTGATATCGCTGCAGGCTTCGCTGCTGCTGCTGCTGCTGCTGCTGCTGCTGGGGGTTTGCTAGGAGTGGGGATGATGCGAGTGACAGTTGGACTGCTGCTGCTGCTGCTGATTGTTAAGGTGGCTAAGTGCAGCACAAGCAGCAGCAGCAGCAGCTGCGATTTATGTGGCCAGAGCTGTGGCTGCCGGACAGCCATGATTGAACTGTACTGCTGTGCTGGTCTAGCCCATAAACCAATGGCCCATCAGCAACAGAATTCGTGATGTTTTTTGTAGTTCCTTCTGCTGTTCCTGCACTTTGTGCAGGCTGTGGCTGGCTAATACTGGCAGTTGTGATCGGTTTGAGGTGCGGCTGTAGCTCCGGTGACTTGCTGCTGCTGCTGCTGCTAGCAGTGTTGATGGGTCCCTGGCCTGTGCTACAGCCCGGCTACTGCTGCAGATGGGACTGCCCAAATCTGTGTATGTACTGCTCTGCTGACGAGTGCGCCAACCAGATCTGGTTTTTCAATGACTTTAGTTCGTGCTAATCTTCACGCGGGTGTGCTGCTGACTGCTGTTACTGATTGCACTGATGAATTGCAACTGACTGATGTGGACATCACGGCTACACTGCACAATCTGCACACTGCGTAATGTATCTATAAGCCACTACGAAGCTCAGCGGTATCACTTAGCGTATCATATTGTTGAGTATTCCGCTTGTACAACCCGTAAGTGGGCATAGGTGCGCAAAAATTCAAGCTGCAGACGGTTGGAAGCGATCACCAGCAGTACACTGTTATTGTCTTTTTACACCTGCCTCAGCGGTGTCGAACACCTTCTGTCTGCTATGTACATGAGATGCTAGCTGTATATGGTTGCCTGCGGTGTCAGGGATGGCTGACAACCCAAGAGACGCAGCAGTTTGAAACTGTCGAGGATGTTACGGACGCTGTGCATCCTACTAGTCCGTCTTTACGTCACCGATAGTGAACCACAAAGCTACACAACCCATGTCGCTGGCACTGTGCCGCCGTCACCTGCTGAGCTTTGCTTTTGTTTGAATCGAGCATCTCTGTCCATCCAGCATGTGGCCCGACATAGACAAGAAATCTGAAGCTATGATGCGCGGAGCAGACGCTAGTATACGAGTATCAGAACAATATCAAGCTGAGCTGGAGCCGCCGTGGGACGGTAAGCAACTGCAACAGCTCAGCTTCTGCAGTAGGATCTGTGGACAGATTACTGTCCTACGCGTTGCTAAATGCGACAACTGGACAGACCAGCGGTAGACGTGTCATTTTACAAGAAGAAATACTAGCTTGATCTATCATACGCACTCCAATGTGCGAGTTGGCAGAGCGTGATATTCTACCGCCAGCAGGGACAGTACTAGTACTGTACTGTTGCTGTAGCGCAGTACTACACAACAGGCGAGCACAACGCCCGCACAGACATGGCCCGAGTTGGCTCCGTGGAGCGCTGCCAAATCAAACAAAGCTCAGTTTATCAGAGGTCAGCTTCGAAAATATACACTGACAGGATTACTGACGTGTGCAGGTTACGGAGGGTTGGTGCGTGTTTGTGACAATAAGGAGCTCAATGAAAGGGGCGTAGTCAGAGCAGTGGTCAGACAGCCAGCATCAGCACAGCCTGCACCTCAGCAGCAGCAGCAGCAGCAGCAGCAGCAGATGTCTAGCATAACCACAACAACAGCAGCAGTATCTGACATGACCAGCAGTTCAAAATACGTAACGCAGGCAGATCAGCAGCAGCAGCAGGAGGCAGCAGCAGCGCCAGTGGTGCTGTCTGCAGCTCTGACGTCAGCAAGCGCTGCTGCTGCTGCTGCTGCCACGGGATACACATCTCCATATACAGCACAGCTGGCAGGCGGCAGCAGCAGCAGCACTGCGGTGAATGCACACCCTGGCAGCAGCAGCAGCAGCAGCAGTGCGCCAGACCTGTCCCAACATAGAGCCCCAGTGTTCGGTGCAAGCATCCCTGATCACCCAGAAGCCGGCAGCACAGCAGCAGCAGCAGCAGCAGCAGCAGTGCTACACAATCTTGATAAGTTGGGGTTTAGCAACGACACCGCTGCCGACAAGCCGCAGCAGCCAGATCTGGCAGCAGCTGCTGCTGCCGCTGCGGCAGCAAGGGCAGCAGCTGTGGAGGCTGGATCACAGTCCCCAGCAGCAGCAGCAGCAGCAGCAGCTAATGACGATTACAGCACAGCAGCAGCGATCCTAGCTAGCCTGAGCAAGGCGGGGTTTAGCAGCGATGATGACTTCGAACTGGGCACTGCTGCTGCTGCTGGCAGCAGTAGTTGGGTGGCAGATTACGTACTAGCAGCAGCTGACAGTGATCACGACTCCCCTACTACTACTACTGCTGCTGCTGATCTGGATGGCAGCGGGGGTATAATCACTTATGCTGCTGCTGCTACTGGTGAGCCAGCAGCAGCTGCTGAGGTGAGTGGTGCACTTGGTGGCAGCAGTGGCAGTGAGTCTGAGATCGATGAGCAGCAGAAACTGGATCTGCTTCTGCGAGATATCTTTGCCGCAGCAGAAAATGAAGTGCACTCAGAACAGGCAGCAGCAGCAGCACAAGCAGCAATGATACAACAGGCAATAGCACCTGCAGATCAGAAAGCGGCCCATGCCTTAGACAGCAGCAGCAGCAGCAACCTTGGTGAGAAAGTGGATCCTGAGCACATAGAGGGACAGCTGCAAGAGGTGCTGGCAGCAGCTGAGACAGAGATCCAGCAGCAGCAGCGGCAGCAGCAGTGTCACGCTCCAGCAGCAGCACTGGCAGCAGTCCATAGAGCTGAACGAGCAGCAAGCGCGTTAGATCTTGCAAGATCTGGAAGCTATCAAGCAAGGAAACTCAGCGGCAGCAGTGGCGATGGCAGTGGCAGCGGTGGATTCGACATAGACACCAGCATGGCAGCTGCAGGCCTTGATGCTGCTGCCGCTGCTGCTGGTATAGACTATAATGGCAATGATCTGGCAGCAGCAGCAGCGGCAGGAGGGGGAACAGATGAAACCTTGGACCTTCTCACAGCTGCACAGGAGTCAGTAGATCTGGAGCTCAAGCATGGTCCTGGTACTGCTGCACCTAGTGCTGCTGCTGCTGCTGGTCCTGGCAGCAGCATTGCCAATTTAGCCGCCACCTACCCTACGGCCAATCCTGGCAGCAGCAGCAGCAGGGAGCGTCATGATGAGGTTGCGGATCTACTTAGTGCTGCCGCGGATGAAGTGGCACTGGAAGCAGCACATGGTACTGCTGCTGATGCTGCTGCTGCCAGCTGGGATCCAGATCACGTGCAGTCACGCATTGCTGCTTTGGGCAGCACTGCTGCTGCAACCCCAGACACATCAGCACCAATTGGCAACCGGGCAGCAGGTCAAACAAAGTCTGGTGATAGTCACAAGGAAAGTGACAACACAAATGACAATTATAACAGTAATAGTGACGGTCACAGCAGCAGTGACAGTGACAGTGACAGTTATAACAGTGAGGATGACGAGTGGCTCGACGAATCACCATTCGCCCCCGACCATGCAGCAGTCCTGACACCCAAAGCACCTGTGACACAGCAGCAGCAGCAGCAGCAGCAGCGGCAGGGTGTGCAGCAGCGCCGCAGCAAGCGCCCCAAGAGTTTGCCTGGCAGCAGCAGCAGCATCCGCAGACGTCGTGGCAGCAGGGGTGCGAGCAGCAGCAGCGATCGTCAGAATCATTTATGACAGATAGTTTTGACTGGTTTTACTGAAGATGGCGTGAATGTATTGACAGCCGGGCTGCTAACACTGTTGCACCAGCACAACTCGACGCCTGCACATGAGGCACTGAGAGACTGATCTCTGCAAGGTGTGGCACGTACTGGTGGCTGATCCAGCCTCACCAGTCATTGCATGTCCTTTATGATTAGTAGATTGTCACAAACCTGCCAACTGCAGTTGTAAGATGAGTGCAATTGAGTTCTGGTAAGTGGAGCTGGCAGGCAGCACCTTTGGCCAAATGGTCCGACAGATCATCACATGAACCCACTTCAAGCCGCTTGTGCCTGAGCGTTTGATGTTATTTTGGAAGCTGTCAAAATGATGCAAGGTGATTGATAAAGCAAGCTGAAAGGCTAGGAGACACCGCAGTCCGGCCAATCCCTGACTGATAATGAGCTGTGATCATGGATGCCACCAGTAGTTGACTTGCAAACTTTTGATATGCTTGGCTTTGCACTGCTGCTGCTGCTGCAGACATCCACCCCCTTGCACAGGTCAGCATCTTGAGAAGTGGTTATGCAATCAGAACAGGCACTAAGCCCCACTTTGGGTGGTTTTCACTACCTGAAGTGTAGGACCTTTACTGGATTCCAGCGAGAAGTTTAGCTGTCCAAAGTCAGCGTCATAGCAGCCTGCTTCAGTGACTAAACTACGGCCTTACAGAGATTTTGAATGCCACACTGAAAGGGCCGCCTTCAATGTTGAAGTGTGATGTGTCACCTGACATGGCGTGGCATCATGCTTGAATTTTAATGAAGAAAAATCCCCTTAAATGCAGCGTATGCATGCCAAGTTCAACGTCAGTGTATGTGTCATGTGTTGAAATGTTACTGTGACGACAGTCAGAGATGTACTAAAGTAGTAGCCGTTACAATGAATGTTGTTGTTGACTTCTTCCGAGGGCTAGTGGCAGGGATGGGTTTATGGTGCTATGTCCACGCCTACCATGAGAACTTAGTATCGTTCAGCTCTTGTTGGCTAGATGCTACGGGTGTTCATCAACTACTGGTAGTAAGTATGGCAGTGATAAACTGCTTTAGGTGTTGTTGTTTCTGCCACTGAGATGGGACGCGGGGCCATTGGCCATAAAGCTATGGCTAGCCTGGTGGGTACACCCTGCGGTAGCCTATGTATACAACTAGCAGTCAATTGCGTTGAATGCACCCTGAGCACTGCATCTGCACTGGCTGCTTCGAGCAGAAAAATTCTGTGAAGCCGCTCCACGGCGACAGAAGCGCTTGCAGTCTGGCCCGGGGTTCGCCCGAACATATCAACGGTGCAGACGCCAGCGCTTGCAGTCTGGCCCGGGGTTCGCCGAACATATCAACGGTGCAGACGCCAGCGCTTGCAGTCTGGCCCGGGGTTCGCCCGAACATATCCAACGGTGCAGACGCCCTGAAGACTTTCAGCCACAGCGGTGATTCAGGGCATCCTTCCGGTCTCCGGAAACTTCTCCGGATGGCATCAATTGGCTCGGCCGGTCAACCGGCGGCCTGCACTGGAGCGGTGATGATCGATACCGTCACAGCAGCACAGCTAGGCTGCGGAAGTCGACTCTTGGGAAGTATCACTTTGCGTGATGCACTCTATCTCGCAGCAAATTGGCGCCAAAGTCTGATGTCGGGGGCCGTCACGGTGACCGGCGTTGATGCCAACAGACAACCCAGGCTCCGGGAGCCAGCGACATATCACGCGTGAAACTGGGCCTTGCTGGAAAGAACACTGATCGGTGCTGGCTGCCGTTGCATAAGCCACATCCCGGCGGCTTTTGGTCGTCTGACGTAAAAGCGCGCGAAAACTGCAGCATCCGTCGAGCCTTTCTGATTCTGCACTGCAGTTGGCAGCTGCCTCCGCTGCTGTCCCGACAAACATCTCAAGCTACAGAGTCGTTTTACATCGTCAAGTGCTTTGGAGGGTCGACCCTCCGACGTCGGCAGCATGGTTCACGGAGTGCCACTGCGATCTCGACCAGCTCTCGTGACTGTGCTCGTTTGTCTGCTAGTAGCGATGAGACGTCTTGATGCCGCTGTCCCTGTCATAAGTAAGCCCCGGTGCAGACTTGCCGCTTTGAACGGAGCCAGAAAGCCAGAAGCAGTATCCTGCTGCTGGACACAAAGCCTGCTGCTGGACACAAAGCCTACTGCTGTCCAGTCCAACAGGTGGCCTGCACCTGGTCTTCAATTGTTATCATCGCATGCTGCAGAATGACATGCCTTGTTCAGAGCACTGCGAACACACTGTTATGTGCTGCAGATGGCTTTGTGTGCTCAGAGAAGCTGGACTACGATGGTCATCCAATCTACAGCGGCAACGCAACAAACCCCCTCACCAACACACTGGAGGGTTGCGCAGTTGTAGCAGCAGCAAACTGCAACTTTCCTGGAGCCTTCTTTGTGTTCAAGAAGACCGGGGAGTGTCTTATCAGGACCGACTTTCCAGTTGAGACGTTCAAGGACGTGCAATATGGTGACCAACAGGGCTATGGGGTCCGGACTGGACCTGATGATGATGTTGCAGCTGCTTGTGTTTGCACATTTGGTTACATCAACAAGATGAGTCTATGAGCTTTAGCTGGTCATTCTATGGCATTCACACAGTTTGCAGCCAACCATGCTCAGCGGCTGGTCACAGCAATGCGCTGTCATGACATTTGTACAAGCAGGCGCTTGGGCTGCGTGATATATATGTGTGTGTGGTACCAATAAAGGTGCTGAAAGTGACCAACAGCAGTGATATGCTGTTGCATGGCATGCGGCTTACTGGTCCGACGGTGTACCAAGACCATTGTCTCTGTGCTGAGACGCTTCCGAGTTCCAGTCCGGAAAGCAGCCCAGTTCAAAGCTTGCGCAACGTTGCGTTCACGAGGCTCGGCCGGCCTCCTATGCACTGTACCACATTAATATAAGATTGTGCTCACAAGCAAACGTACAACCCTGCACCAAGGCAGAAGGCCCACGAAGCGAAGTATGCGCCATATACATCCATCAAGGGGCCAACATCTGGTCTTGGAAAGTCACCAAGAACTCCCCAATCAACCCTCTATCAGGGCTCACGCCCGCTAAACCATACAACGGTGCACTGCCCTCGGACCCAACGCCCTGAGGGTTCGCCTTCAAAGCCGCTACTGCCTCCCTCATATCGCCTATTAGACTTTTAACCACGTTCACATGCTGCGCCGTAAAGCAGAAATGCAGTGCTGCAGGCCGCTGCAATGCGTTGAAGTGCCAGCCTTTAGCTGTTAACATGTCGTTCAAGACATAGATGTTTAGTTGTTTGGGGTTCACGGCTTGGAAGGCTACGACGGACATGTGCGGACTGCCGATAATTTGCAAGTCCGATCCGAGGTGGAGCTGTAGCTGCCGGCGGAAGTCCCTGACAGCGTGCATGATCTGTTCCGCTGCTTTGAGCAGTCCCTCCTGTCCGAGGTGCATTAGGCTGGCCCAGGCTGTAGCTATCAGGGCACCAGACCTGCAGCATCAGCAGCAGTTGAGGGAACTCTGATCAGCAGACATGCAATGACGTCCTAAACCCTAAACCCTCATTGAGAGGTTTGTGTCATTCATGCCAGGTATGGACGCCATCCGCTGCAGTCTGCTGAACGCATTTGTGCAATTCAGCCAGAGCTTGATCGAATTGATCAGACTGTGTGAAGCTGTAGAAAAAGGTACTCTGCAACCAACCACCTTGATCAGTTACTACATGCACTTCTCAATTGTTAGAGTTATCAACAAGGTGATCATAGAGGCTGTGTACACACAATATGCGTCCGCTACTGCAAATGCTGGACTGCTTTCAGTTTCTGCCACAACTAGTAGTGCCCCTGCAGGGGGTGAAACAAATAGTGCCAAAACATATCACACAAATATTCAGGCACTGCATGTCTGTGTTGCACGCCCTCCATCCACCAGACCACTGAATGTACACAAGCACTGGATACTGACACCAAACGCACCGTGATCCCGCCATGCTTGGTGATATATAGAGGCCGCCTGTCCAATCTGTGATGGCTGTAAACTGATACCGTCTAATCTCTGGGCTGCGGTACAGGATCACACTCGTGCCCTTGTGGGCCATGCCAAACTTATGTGTATCTACACTCATAGATGTAACGCCTGCATTCAAATATCGCATAAATTGACAGCTATCGTAAGTCTTGATCAGTCTTTAATCAGCCTTGTTGCAAGTACTTTTTTCTGTAGTCTAACGGATAGGCTGTGGCATGAAGAAGAAGCAGTAGCAGCATACTGCTCTACATTGCGGTGGTTTTGTGCCCAAAGTCAAGACATAGCAGTATCACAGCAGTCCACGCACTGGGCCCTGATGCCAACCACTACCCCAGCTCGCCGTATGCAGAGACCAGTGAAACCTGCCACGGACTGAGGCCCCCCGCAGACCCGTCTGCAGGATTTGCTGGTCAAATTGATGGGAATCGCCTCAATATGCTTGCTGAAATGTTCAATACATCATGGTTTGTATTGAACATTTTAGCAAGCATATTGAGGCGATTCCCATCAATTTTGGGGGACGCTACCTACGACGCCTGGTGCCCAACAGCAACAGCAGCTCACACTCAGATACAATGCGTAGAAAAACGATAGGCAAAGTAAATCAGCATGCCCTGGGTCTGAAGCAAACTACTACCATCATGTAGGCCACAATCATTCACAAGGTACAAAACTTATAGTACTTGCACTTGCACCTATGAGCATATAACAGTGTTACAGCGGGAGCTGAGGCGCACCTGGTACCCTGAAGTCAAAGACTGGCACATCATAGCCCAGCTGCTCCACGAATGGCAGCAGAAAGCCTCCTAAGCAAGCATCCAGATGACATAACACCCCTCGCCGTTTAGCTGCCCTTGCAATCCCTTCGATATCATCAACAACACCATGTGGGAAGCCGGGAGCTGAAGCAACAACAAGCACTGTGTTGCTGGTGATGTGTCGGGCAACACTGCTGCCATGTAACCTGCAGCAGCAGCAGCCAGGGCAGCAGCATCAAAGCAGACAGCAACTCGGGCACAATCACTGATGTATCGCGCAATGCTGCTACCATGTAACTTGCAGCAGCAATCAAAACAAGAGCAGAACGATAGTACATCACAGTATGTCGCTTGGCTGCTGATGCGTCCCCTTCAACATTGTCAACAAAACCACGTGCGAAACCAGGAGCTGAAGCAACAAGCACTGTGTTGCTGGTGATATCGGGCAACGCTGCTGCCATGTAACCTGCAGCAGCAGCCAGAAAAAACAGTGGCTGAAGCCACCACTAGTACCGTGCTTTGCTGCCGTCAGCTACCGGCAAAGCAAGCAACATACAACAACCACGTGCAAAAGATAGAGTTGTCTATATCTGTATGCATATGTTTGTATCACTGCCAACCGCCTGTATTCTGGTCCTGAAGGCGCTTGCACGAGCTTGATTTAGAAGTATCATTGAATATTCTGCTGCCTTTCCAAATGCTGCATGTTCTGAGAGGCCAACAACTGGCAGCCCTCTTTTATGTTCGCAACTACCAGCCGACTAGCAATTGGCGCAAAAGCTGTATCAGCTGTGTTTCTCCAAGATTACTGGTGATCTACGCATGTAGAAGTACTGCCAGACAAGTGTCGTCTTGCATTGGTCAATGTTAAAGTATCCTGCTGCCTTAGAATATGCTGCATGCGCTGAAGGGCCCATCAAACACAAGACTCAACTGTAAAGTCAGCAACCGGGGCAGCAACAGAGTAGACCACATACAGGACCAGTCTGCAATATACAAACCTGTTCATGTGTATGTGTTCATGTGAAGCTGCGGCCCGGTATAAGCAACCTGGCCTCAAGACCCAACATGACAGTGACACCTTAGTAACACAGCCAAGAATGCCCACCCAGCATAAACTGCTGAGCTGGGTACAAATACCATAAGTGGTTGATTTATGATAGATTATAAACATTTCCACTGGTGCCAATCACCTGTTGTCCGCAATCTATAAAACCTGTTCACATTCACACACAAAACAGTGCCAGTCACCTGTAGTCTGGCCCCAAAGGTGCTTGCACCAGCTTGATGTCGAATAATTCTGCTGCCTTCCTGTATGCTGCATGTGCTGGAAAAAGGGCAAAACCAATTGGCAGCGCGCTTAAAGGGTTCACAACTACGAGCCAACTAGCAATGGGCACAAAATCAGCTGTGGGTCTAAAGGCTATTGATGTCTTATGCATGTAGGAGGCCTGCAAATCACCTGTAGTCTGGTCCTAAAGGTGCCTGCACCAGCTTAATATTGAAGTATTCTGCTGCCTTCCAGTATGCTGCATGTGCTGAAGGGCCCACCACCATCTCCGGATGTCTGATGCCCTTGTGGGCAGCCATGTAGTCACGAGCAGCCTTCACGGCCAGCAATATGCTCTCAGTGCCACCTGGCAAGACAGTAAAACATGTGAACTCATCTGAAACGGAGCCCGGGGCCGATGGCCATGGAGCCATGGCTGGTGGTTAGCTTATATGCATATCAAAACAAATGAACAGTTCTAGTTCATATGAGGCTGTTGTTGACTCCTGATACCTGGAACCAGAGGTCTGATCCATCAGGATATTGCCTAAAAGCTTGCAGGCTGCCATGTAAGCGTGAGTCACAGAATATAGCCGACTGTTTGCCGATGCAGCACATCAGTGAGCTGGACACACACTGTGTTCACCCCGCCAGGCGCAGGTGGCAAGCCAACCTAGAAGCTGCCAGAGCATGGCTATGTGAAAACGATGTCAATATTAGCACCGCTGCATCTGGTGCGATGTTATTCTGCCATAGCCATGGCAAGAACCTCAGCCTCCGTCAGCCTACTACAATTTGAACTCGCAGTGGCTGTACACCCATAAACGAAACTAGCAAACAATCACTGCAACAATTGCTGAGTGCCAAAACCAAACAACAGCAGCTGCAACTAGTTGGGACAGCAGCAAACAGGTCCGAATCTTCGGCAGCAGATCCCCAGGGTAATTATCTTGATACCCGTTGTCATTGCTCCACAAGCGCCTGGTGCACTTGTTGTTTGCCCGCCATCTTTATCGCCTCTTCCATTGCAACTAGGTGTTTGGACTTGCACCATTTCAACAGTCTTTCAGAATACTAACGTCATTGTTGGCGGCGGAGATGGAGCCAGAATAGCGAGTGAACAGCTATCCCCCAACCTGATGTCATTGCACCACATGCATCTGGTGCGCTTGTCATTTGCCCTGCATGCATCATCGCCGCTACAAGAGAAACAAAGTGTGTCAGGACTTGCACATTTCAGCAGTCCTTCGAAATCAATATGTCAATCTCAGCAAAGATCAAAAGGTAAGGAATGTAGCGATGAACCGCTATCCCCCAACCTGATGTCATTGCACCACATGCATTTTGTGCGCTCGTAATCGCCCTGCATGCATCATCATCGCTATTGGAGCAACACAGTGTTCTGTCTTGCACCATTTCAACACTCTTATCAAAATAGTATGTCAAAAATAAACCTTGCGTCAAGTCAACACCAAAATCAAGACAACTGTGAACAGCTATCCCCCACCTGATGTCATTGCTCCACATGCTTCTGGTGCACTTGTCATCCGCCCGCCATTCAGCATCGCTGCTGTCATAGCCACAACCTCAGCCTCCATTTGCCTCACTGAGGGGAACACGTCAGCATGTAGCGGGTTGGTCCAACTGAACAAGGCGTATGCCTCATCCAACATCTGTTTGTGCGCTTCATCAGAGATGTACACAACACCTGGGGATGCAGGGCAGCAGACAAGTATGGCGGCATCTGGTGAAAGAGGGAGCCCTGCACTATTACTCAGTACTCTTTAAGGGAGAAACCACCCAGTTATGTGTGGCATGTGCTGAATTGGCGACAACAAGCTCAAGCATGGGTGATTATGACAGCCATATCAAAGTCCAATGGGCTTTGTTTCTAGCGGCAGCATCACCATGTGAAATGTCAGCGTAATAGTGTGACCTTGTGTGACGCTGCCAGACACAGTTGACCAACACACAGAAAAGCTTGTAGATGGCAAATCAAAGCAAGACAGCATAACAGTGTCAATCATGCCCTGTACAACAGAAACCAAACCAAACCACACAGATCTCACAATAGAAAACGAGAATCCAAGAAATCAGCAGTAGAGCCCAACCTGACATGCTTGATGTGCCAGATGCTTTTGTGGGGTTACATGTGAGCGACCGGTTTCGGACTCTTCGCCCATCATCAGGCTGCTTGATGCAACCCACGAATGCAAACATATACTCTCGCCATCAGACAACACAATGACAGGTTTTGGGTTTTGTAATTTAACCCCACAAAAGCAAGCAGTCTCGCTGAACACCAACTGTCTGCAGTAGCGGTAGCCAGTCATTGCCTGTCCCCTC
>NSMO01000175.1:0-19599 GCA_002588565.1 Coelastrella sp. UTEX B 3026
TGTCCCAATGGGCAGCAGCTGCATTGCCAGGTTGGGGTTCGGGTTGCAGATAAGACCGGCGGGGAAACCTTTTTTAAGAATTGCTTTGCTTTTGTTTATGTGACCAGGGCTGTACAGTTGGGTTGGTTACATTTTGGGGCCAGGGGACACAGGGCATCTGGGGTTAAAATGGGGTGGGGCTGGGTTTGGAATCATTGTGCAGGAGGGTGTGCATAAGGGTTGTTGAGTACTACGTTATTTGGTCAAACATGTGGCGGGGTGTATAGTATGCGGAGTGCAAACATGCACGGTTGTAAGGGTTGCGTGTTGCGTGGAACTACGCATTTCTTGCCAAACGTGGTGCAAATGTGGTGCATGTGTGCTGGGTGCGGCGGTGATGTTGGTCACAGTGGTGCAGTAGTGTCATCAGGGGGTTGAACTCTCGTGCAGACGCTGCTTGTGCTGCATTACGTTTCAACATGCGCCGCATAAGCATCATTCTAGATAAGCATAATATATGTGGTATATGCTGTGGACAGGTCTGGTTTTCCTGGCGGTGCAAACAGGGAGATGCATGTTGGCTGTGCATAATATGATTGCATTGTGTGAGTAATGAATGGGTTTGTCTTGCCTTACAGGCTGTAAACAGCAGCAGGACAGGGCAGCCAAGGTTGCACTTGGAATGGAGTAGGCCGTATACTATACTGGCCATGAATATGCATGTGTGTATGCATGAGTGGTGTTGCCCCTTTCATGCAGTGCTCAGCATCATTTCGGCTTGATGCATGCAGTAATGATATCATGCATCCTCCCTGCAATTTTGTGCACACATTGGTCTGGAGCTCACGACAGCACAGTTTTGCACCATGTTATAAGCACGCAATGCCCTAGGGTATCTATGTCCGCAAATCACCGTGTGGGGCCGTGCTGTGGACCCATTGCATGATAGGCCTGATGAAAGCCGCCCCTTGGTAGGCAACTCCAAGCATGTGCATGATAGTGTGTAGTTATTTGCGTTGCCACATGCGAGTACCGAGCGGAAGTTGCTTTACCATGCTTGATGAGGCGACGAGCATGCGCTCTTGTAACTTTGTGAAATGCACTGGTGGTGCACTTCCCAAGTGGCAACTTGCCATCGGATGGTGCCCGACCTCAGTGGGATCCAGTGGGAGTTGGCGTCCGCACCAACGAATTTCTGATATGGCCTCATACGGCATCATGTATACTACGTAGTGCATGCCTGGGTGCGCACCTGGTGACTGATTTTGGCTACGCCGAAACTTATGGAATGCAAGGTGCATATCGGTGGTCAGTGGTTACCTCAAACTAGGCACGACCTCCAGCACCATCTTCAACAGCAACAGCCTTTCTATGCTGCAGCGACACATCGTTGGCGGACGGCACACCCGGGAGGGCAGCCTTGATCAGATTTGCGTGCCGGTGGCGTGTCTTATGAAGACGGCGCCTCTCCTGACGAGCGCTACGGTAGTGGATACACCGGTCGGAGAGCCAGAGAGACGTCAGAGCCAGAGGCAGCTAACGGTAAGCTGGGCAAGCTTGCTTAGCTCTTTGACGCGTTTGCACACCTAGTCCCATATGCTTTGGAGCGCTTCGGCGCGGCGCAGGGCAGGAAAAGCGTCACGTGCCCCGTGCCACCGCCGACGGTACCACTGCCGTGATCGGCGCTGTGCAGCACGTTTCACAAGCACGATCCGTGAACCGCCATCACATGTAGGCGCCTTCGTTGGTTTGAAACTTTACTCGATAAAAGACCCTCAGCTCGCCACCCACGCCATCCCTCCCGCCTGGACCCACACTCGAGTTGCAGGTGAGCCCAACGGTTGAACTCTGGCGTGTGCAGCAAACGTGAGCTGTGCTTGCTTTTTGTCAATGCCCTGAGTTGCTTACTACTGAAGTCCGCGCAGCATGTGTACATTGCAACCTCGGGTCAGCGCGAACAGCGTCAAGCCGAGTGGCTTGCGTCGTGCAAAATTTGGGCCTCGATAAATTGTTGCTACTGCTGGACACATCACCATGTGCCCCCATGCTTTTACAGCTATAAGCAGATTACCACGGCCTTGCCCCTCCTCGAGCTGCTGCTGCTATAATGGTTGTCAAAATGCGCTCCTTACTATTCATGTTGTTTCTGCATTCCCTCTCATTGTACCTTTCAACCAACAGGCTGCCCACCACCAATACAGCTTACAACCTCCCGTCTGGAACAGCCAAAGAACCACCCCTTGACAAGCCAACCCTCCCTCCTGGGGATTTCAAGCCAAAGATGATCATGATCAGGCGTTTGGTAGCAGCATCCGTGTGCATGCTGCTGCTGGCTGCGCTGTGCAGGGCTGATGGAGGTAAGCGTCGCGTTCTGTTACTTACAAGTAGTACTTGCTAAATCATCTGCAAGTGTGTCTTGCAGCATGCATCCAATGGTGTGTGTATATCGTATGTTTGCTATCATACTTGAGATGGCGAGCATGGGGAACACGGAAACAGCCTCAACAGCAGCATCAAGGGCCGGTTTCACATACCGATATGCAAGAACAAGCATTGGTTGATGCTGGCCCCACCGAGCGCATGTGGTGCATGCCAATCAAACTGTTTCAAGCCATGGATGAGGGCTTTGCTGGCAATGGCGTTTGCCCCTGCAGTGGCGCAGCCCTTCATGTATCGGGTGCCTGGCAGACTCTGTAGCAGCGTGAATGATTGAGGCAGCACACCTGCTTGATCTGTAACAGCCACAGCGCCACATTGCTGCTGAAGTCACTGTCCATATTTCACCTGTTCAAGACAGCTTGCCCAGCAATTGCACGCTGCTGAGGCATTGAGCACTGAAACCCTGTATTCAAAGTTCTTACTGAGCAGCATGAACCAACACTCAAGCCACTCATCAACACCTGCTGCGTATTCTTGCTGCAGATGCCGCTGTATACAACCGTAAGATGCTCGGCACAGGCACAGACTCCGTGTCAGATGCCTCACCCACAAAGAACCCTGGAATCGCCGTAGGAGAGCCAAATCCCAGCGCCCCCGGCGGCTTCAAGCCTCCACACACTGATGGCCCATACGATGGCGGTTTCCCTGGCGGAAAGGGCTTTCCAAAGGGTGGATGGTTTGGTGGAGGTTTCCCTGGCAAGAAGCCTGGATTCCCACCACCTAGAGAGCATGACCCTATTATTAGGATTCCTGATTGCAATAAGGGCCCTTGCTAAAGTGCGTTAGAGTGGCGAATGTTGGTTGCGATGTGTGGCACAGTCAGAAGGAACGAGCGGTGGGCAAGTGGGTGTAGTATGGGCTATGCTCAATGTTATGTTTGCATTTGTTGTGCCGATGGTTGATTGAATGTTCTGACGGCGAGAACAAGGAGGGCTGAATGTGGGATGTGTATATTTGATGCCCGAAACCCTCTCCTGTGTCTCGATCTAATGGTAGTGTGCATCATCCACATGTTTTTGTGCGACACTCAGATTGATGAAGGTGAAACCATGGTTTGTTGCTATCAGTGTGCACCTTGCATGGCATGCCAGTGCAGGGTTGCCCCAGTGGCTGTAGCCTGGACTCCAGGCTCAGAGAGTCCCAGCTCAGACAATCTTGCTGTGTCTAGCTACCTATGTCTACATGGCATCTTTGCAAGGCTGCAAGCATTGTCTAGAGTGTGATGTCAGGATCTGTACACCGTATTTGGTGCTGCGCCTAAGGCCTTTTACCGCCAGTTGGCAGTTGATACTGTGTGAATATGGTAGTTGGTCACCTATAGGTCCGCCGCGCTGTGTACATCAGCCACATGCCACCATTGGGTGCGATGTCAGAGTGCCGGTCATTGTATTCCTCATCGAATTGAATTTCATGGTGTTGCTCAAACACTTCATTGCTGCCAGGACAGCCAAGATTGGTCGGAGTTGAGTTGTGCGAAAACTATGGACAGAATCGCCATATTCACCCAGTAGCACATCGGTGTAGGCATTTTCCACAATCTGTTGTGAGCACATCTGCGGCATCAAGTAGCAGCTACCAACCTGATAACATTAGCAAAATGGACTTTTGCGTGTGTGGTGATGGCCATGGCTCTTGCTGAACGAGGAAATACATGTAGTCTATGTGGTGTTAACGGTGTGCAGAATGCCACGGATAACTGTTAGCAGTCGTTCCACCACCACCCCTCCTCCATCCCATGCTATGTAAGAGATCGTAGGTGGTACTAGCTTGAATCCGGGTGGTGCACAACGTTCGGTTCTTACTGCATGCCGTACAGCCTGTGGGAATGTTGCACAGCTGCTTCACATGCTGTTGTGAGGTGACGTCAGCACACAGTTGGGCTGAAAATGCAGGCCGACAGTCTGGCGGACAATTTGACGACTTGCGCGGGAAGCGGCACCACGAGCTGCATAATCCGTCGAGCTGCTGGAATTGACACTTTCCGACAACACGCTCTTGGTTCTGGCAGTTATGTAACTGCCAAACTTGTTAGGCTGGGTTGGCGGCTGGTCGGGCGACCAAAACCCTCAGTTCGTTCCGGCATTTTCATCGGAGACTGGCCGCAGTTTTGCGGCGGAAGACAGCGGGAGAGGAAGTCGTTCATGAGTCATTGTGCTACTAACGGGCCGGTTGGAACAGGAGCTCAATACTTTCACAGGAGCACGCTTGGTACTTGCCAACTGAAAATGCCGTGACTGCTATGGCTACAAACAAGGTCGCACGCTAGTGCCAGCAGCCACGTGACCCGGCTACTAGGCACTGCCGGGGCTGGCCGCTGAATGCACTTGCAGGCAGCTGTGGCACTGAACCCATATGCCCAGCACTCTGTACCTAGTCTCAGTCCGACCTTGCTTCGGGATTACTCAAACAGCTACCACAATCTCAACGATCAGCACCATGCCGCAACATGCAGCGCCTGACCTGCCAAGGCACTTGAACCCCCAAACTTGCGCACAGCTATGAACCATTCCCATCCACACCCCTAAGCTCCACAACTCGGCTTGGTGTAGTTCATGCCTCGTCATTAGAGAGAAACCTGTGGAGGGTACTGCAGAGAGCAACACACGCAGCTGAAGCAACTTCCACACGTACAATGCTGGCGTCACACATACACACCACCATCTGAAATGGGGCACGGGGCCGATGGCCATAGAACGCTATGGCTGGTGGGTAGCTTACATACACCTACACCACCACCATCTACACCACCACTGGCACAATCTTCTTCCAGCAGTAAACCCATCAGCCACCTCCTGTACTTCAGACCAACACTGCGCATGTGTCACCATTGTGGAGGCGACTGTGGAGGATACTGTGGAGGCGACTGTTGAGGGTACTGTTGAGGGTACTGTGGAGGATACTGGGCCTGTTGCATGGTGGGAGCTGCAGGCAGCGCATGACTGATGTTTGCCAACACCCACTGTGGAGCAGTATCAAGCCACAATGCTCGCTTACTGTCCATGCGGTGCTTGAAGTCTGGTTGTTGCGGGGTGCGCTTCTGCAGCATAGACAGCAGCAATTGTTTACAGCGGCTCAGCACATGCACCTGAGCTTGCACAAGGAAAATTACCCGCCAGAGCTTGCCAAGTGACTTGCATTCTCAGGTTGAAGCTCATGTTATTATAAAACATACGTTACAACAAACAGATGCCATTGCATCCTGACAAAACGGATGATGGTCAGGGGGTTGGCCACACAGTTGCTATTGCAGGCAGCTATCACTTGTGACTCCTGCCTTTTTTAGCGGCATATTCCACAAAGCAGCAGGTGGAGCACACTGAACAAACATCAGCTAACAAGCTGCACTGAGCTACCAGGCTAGACACTAACCAGCCCCCACTTACATCCAAGCGGTTATCAAACCAGCTCTGATAGTTGTTGAACAGGTCCATCCAGTCGGCCTCCTTCGGATATGAAGCCTGCTGCGGCATGAAGCCAAACTTATTCGTGCCCGAATAAGCTGGCATGTAACTCTGCTGCTGCGGCGGCGGCACGTACTGCTGTGGTTGGTAGCCCCCGGGCAATCTGTAAAGGTTTGCCTGTACCCAGATGGGCATTCGTCTGTCTTCTATCCATAACGGTTGCCCGTCGTCTCGACGCTTGAAGTCGGGGCGTCTAGTAGATACTCCAATTTTCTGCAGAAAGCATGGAGTGAGGGATGGTATGACACCATATGTTGGATGATGTGTGCAATATGTGGCATCATATCGTAAGTCATAAGCGTACGATGCTGGTGTGAAAGCCCCAGCAGAATCACAGAGTGAAAGCAGCAACTGTAAGGCAGTTGTTAGTAAGGCGTGCCTTCTATGACTAATGACCAACAGGTCATGATCAGAAGTGCCCGGTGATTGTATTCATTCAATAAAGTCACTGTGGCATTACACAGTCACTACAACATGCCAGTTGTGCATTGATTGATGGTTGCACTCTGGGCCGAGCAATGACACTGCAGAGCAGATAGAAGCATCTACACTCTACAACTAAACAGCATTGTTGTAAACCGACATGAGAAACTGCTGGCCCCACCTTTGACCGATTATCCCACCACTTGTCGGGATGCATGAACAAATCCATCCAGCATTCCTCAATCAGGTTACCACCAACCGTCGGCATGCCCCCTTCACCCAGCTGCAACAGCGGCCCAGCGGTCGAGACAACGCCGATGGGGTCATCCGGGCTGTACGTTCCTGTGTATGCTATATTGCCCGGTAGCTTTTGCAAGTTTGAGAACACCCACTCGGGTGTTTTGCGGCCTTCAATCCAGATGGCCTCTCCGGTAAGTTTGCTTTTGAAGTCGGGCTGTCGGGCAGTTTTCTGGAGACAGGCAGACAGACACAGCGAAAAACAACGTTATTATACGACAACTAACAACCTAGTCGCTTAGCCGAACTGCACTGACAGCGCTCTTTGAGCAGCGAAAATTCATGGCATGTTGTGCGGCGCAGCTGGCAGTACAGATATCAACACACTGCAGAAACCAGCTCGCCACGTCCAGCAGGCCATGGAGGCGCTGACTGCACCCCAACAATGAACTGCACCATCATTCATCATGTCACCACTGTCATGCCATCGTTTGCAGCACTTACATCACAAGCCTCGGAGGTGCTTCCGACAGCACCGCAAAGCATTTATTGTTTGGATCATCAAATATTACAGAGGCAAAGCCATAGCTATAATAGTACAGAGTGTGCTAACAGACCTACACTTCTTCGTCGCCGTGTACTATCCGCTTAGCACTCTGCAATATGCTTGACCAAACCCAACAAGGCTCTGTGAGTTATTCACATGTGATCTGTGAGAACAAATCTGGTTGATTAAGAACAACCCATACCCGCAACCCACCGTAAGTCTCTGATCATAAAATCTGTCATAATGCATAAATATCTCCATCCATGTTGCTTCCGCAGGGGTGCTAGGTGCCAGTGGCATGCCGCCCTCGCCCGGTTGCAGGTACGGGCCCACAGCAGCAGCAGCAGCAGGTGCCTCCGAGGCCATGAAGGACGATGCTATTTGGATGTACTCTGGGATTGGAGGGTCACAGATGGTGAGGTCTCCTGCGACAAACTGCAGTAGAGAAAATGTACAGCACCACACCAATCGAGCGTTAGTAAAGTTTATAACTTTCTTGGGTTGAAACAGTCAGAACCAGTCCAGCAATAATGCCAACAAAGTCTGCAGATAGGGCTGTTAAGATTCATGGGAGATTGCACTGGCCTGGTTGTTTGAAAGGGACCAGCGACAGCAATGAGGACTTCCCCAGCCATGAAGGATAATGCTGTTTACATGTATTCTGGTACACTGTCACAGATGTTGAGGTCTATCGCAACGAACAGCAACACCAAAGGTGCACAGAACAACATGAAGTAACCTAAAGCATAAGCTGGGTGAAAAGGACAATCATATTGTACAGCACATACGTAGAAATTGTGTCCCTGCAGGCTCGCTGATAAGTAGGTATCAGCAGGGCCAAAGGCACTCTGCTTGTTGTTTTCATACAACAATTGTTGTTATTTGTCAGTACATTCTAGGACGGCAGCTGCCACAACGTTCTTTGCATTTTGCCTTGCAACCGCCCCTGATATTGTGATAGAGCAATGCAAAGCTCATTTTTGCTGCACAGGCCACCAATACACATAAGCAACAGCCTAACTTGGTAACAAAACCTTACCCTGATGATCTTGCTCTGGCCTACTTCACCCATCCGAGCTAGTTTGCCTGTCACTTGTACAAGAGTGCCCTGTTGCAACTTGTCCAGGTTGCTGCTGATCTCATTTGCAAGAGGGCCCACGGCTTCTACTTGAAACCTGCACACACAGGGTGTATATCGTAAGAATCAAAGGTCGGAATGATGAGAAGATTGGCTATAAAATGCGCCCGCCTTACGAAATAGCTGCCAGAAACCCGCAAGGCAATAAATGCACATGACTTCAAGAAATTTTTGTGTGACTTTCCAGTGACTTTCCAGATAGACATGCAGATACATCTGGATGCGAAGGCAGTGTCATCCGGAGGACACTATAGACATGAGAGACGAATACATAGATACTGGTTTCTAGTGAACATCTGGCAGAAAATACACAGCTGGTATGTTGGACTTGATACCTAACGAGCCAGCATTTGCCCATCACACAAGGCCTAACCACAGAGTTGATGATGAATGCATCTCCATCCCACTCCCAACCAGAGTCTGGGCCAGGGAAACGATTAGGCAGAGCTTCAAGGCAAGACAATAATATGACATGTTGTGACCACAACTTGTTACGCTACAGCAAATTAAAATAGAATCACATACATCCAGCCAGCCAGCTGGCCAGAGTACACTTACAGCTCAGTAGATGGTGATTGCTCCTCAACCACGCGCAGAACAAAAGAGTAGCCGCCTCCGGGTCTGTTAGACATTGACATGGGCTTATCTAGCAGGCCAGTTAGGGCACAGAAGTTCAAGTATTCGTTGTCAAAAGGGGCCTGCAATGACAAGCAGGGAGAAACACACCGCTGTCACAGGTCGTTGTGGCGCGAAAGCTTGCCCATAAAGCAAGTGGCGATGCAAGATGTCATGAGCTTATTCAGCAGGCGAGTTGGGGTACAGGCCAGTTAGGGCACAGAAATTCACTCAGACCTCATCAAAAGGGCCTGCAAAGACAAGCAGGGAGAGACCGCTGTCACAAATCGTTGTGGCGCAAATGTCTCCTTGAATAATTAGTGATGCAATGCTTCACGGGCTTATAGCAGGCCAGTTAGGGCACAGAAGAGTACATGATCCTTGTCAAAAGGGCCTGCAAAGACAAGCAGAGAGATACACACCGCTGTCACAAACCGTTTTGGCGCAAACTCGTATCTAGCAGGCTTGTTGGGGCACAAAAGTACACATACTCGTCAAAACGGCCCTGAATAGACAAGCAGGGAGAAACACACCGCTGTCACATCTGGTTTTGGCGCAAAAACGTATCTAGCAGGCCCGTTAGGGCACAGAAGTTGGCGTCCTCGTCAAAGGGCCTGCAGCAGCACAAACAGGCACGCAAACAGTGCAGTGATGTAGTAAACTCAAGTACGCATGTGCAGATAGCTCCTAAGCCATGGAAGTTTACACAACCATGTCAACAGGCACCTGCAGGACATTCGGGCACACACTCGTTGCAGCAATGTTACATTAGTAACATTACAGTGGTAAACTTGACTATGCATGTGCTTATAGGTCCTAAGCCACAAAGGCTTTGCAAGCTTACACAATCCTTGTTACTGGACACCTGCAGGGGCAATGGGCACACAACCGTTGCAGTCCATTGGCAACCATCAGCTGCATGTGCTGATGGGCCCCTAGCTGATGGGCCACAGAATTGCTTAATAACCCTAATGGGAAAAGTGTCTACAAGTGTTTCACAGCAAGAAGCCAAGCATCTAAACCAACAGCACGCTTGCATACTCCTGCCAAATGAATCTTCGGCCGCAGTGTGCAAAGTGGGCTGTGGCATAGAATTGCCTATCTCTCTAGCTAAAGGCAAAGGCTTGTACAAGTTTCTGGTCAGACAAGACGTCTGCAGAAGCACGGACGAAACCACCGCAGCCGCAAATGTCTTCTGAGCCTGGTGCATGTTGGCCTGCAGTGTGTATACGAAGGCCCGTAACTTGTCATCACAGACAGAAGGCACATGCGAGAATAAGTTTGGCACCATAACCTGAAAGGGACAGCAGGAAAGGACAGCAGATGCTGTATGCAAGTTCGCTGCATGGACCCTAACAGTAAAAAAAGTCACCTACATTACGCACTAAGGCGTCATCAGAGGCACCGATGTCGACTGGCAGAGCTTCTGCTGCCTCATCTGCTGCAGGGTCTGCTGTCTGTTCTGCTGCTATAGTAGATACGTCGTCTGCGCTGCTAGAAAATAGCCTGAAGCCCCACGTTCCTCTGAGTTTGGGGTGGTCTCTGGGGATGCTGTTTCTGCTGATGGATAACCAGCTCTGATCATATGGTGTGGTAACCTGCATGGGCAGTTGCCAGGTGGTATCAGAGTTGTGCGTACGCGGCTGGCATACATGGGCTAAGTATTGAAGACCAAGCGCGGAAGGATCGCCAGCTTCCGGGACTAGCAGGCTGTTGGGCTTGCTGCTCTGTCATTGTTGGCTTGCTGGTTGATTGAGGCATCTGCAGACTGCCCTAGTGCTGCGAACCAGTCGCAGACGGATCAGCACACGCTGCAGTTACCTTGTGCGGTGTCCCTGTGTGCGCATGCTGGCTGTTCTGGTTGAACGCACGGTGCAGGCAGCAGATGTTGCTGTGGCGGGTACTGACCAACAGCAGGCTGCGGGTCCTCACTAGGGCTGACAGCATATTTCTTGGTTTATGAGCGCCCCTGGTAGCTGTTGTTGGAATCATGCGGACCAAGCACAACAATTTGCACACTCAGGCGAGTTGCATCGTCGTGTGTGTAGGCCTTTTGCCAGGTAGTGCCGGTAGAGCAGTTAGAAACCAACGATGCCGCAAGATGAGGTTAAGGGCAGGCCTATCACTGATGACTGGAATGGCAGGACCAACGCCTGACTGTTACGTGGGTTTGAACAGGAGAGGCCGTCAAACGGCAGCGTGTACACTCAAGCACTGGACGCTAGCAAGACCAAAATAAACCCACCACCGCACAATGAATATTTGATGCCAACTGCATGAATTCCACATTCAACGCCTAGAGTCTGGTCATCGGGTCCAACTCGGCAGGCTAGGGACGTCCCTGTCGACATGCGTAGAACTCGGCACTGCGAAGCTTCTTCAGATATTTCAGCCAGGCAAATCCGCAGTCCATGAGCCTATGCAACACTCTGCAGAGTTGGGTGCTGCTTTATAACAGATGTTATGTAATACCATCCCAACAGTACCAAGTGCATTGCAATCAGCAAACGATGAGCTGTTGGACGTAGCATAACGTGCAATTTGAAAGGCCCTTGGGCAACATGCTGCTATGTATGCATGTTTGCTCCCTGTGCTGACTGTGTGCATGCATCGTGCACGTGCTAGTGGTACAAACCATATGCCTATATGAACCCCGGGTGCTGTGGGAGCAGCAGCATGCAATATGACCCAACAGTGGTGCTTATTTAGCTCAAGGCATAATCAACCCAATGCATGTCTGAGTGCTGCAGAGCAACATGAGACCAAGCCATTGTGAACATAATCCATGCACTTCACATGAAGCACCAGCACCAAAAAGGACTATCAGTTGTTCAAAAACTCAACTCAACTTGAGTTGAGCATCAGTACCGTTGAATGCACCGCCGGGCGGTCTTCAATGTATACATGGCCAACCAGCAGTTTGTAACATTGGCTATCACAAACATGCAAAATGAGACAAGTGTTGAACCTTGAACAAACCTTGGCCCTTGCACCACAAATGCAGTTCAGCCACTTCCTCGCAACTTGCGAGTAGTAGAAAGCAACAACCCCCATCAGATATGAAGAGTATACAACAACACACACCACCACAAGACTTGAATATACCACCACGGCAACCATGATGCCAACACTTTTTCACATGCAACTATTCAATAGGCTCCTGCATGCTGCATCTGTGCCAAACAGCTGTGAGCTCAATGTCACACAATCACACAATAAATGCTAGGTTCAGTACTTGCTTGTCTGCATGGTATTGTGGTAACAAGGTGTGAAGGTACAAGGATGGTTTGAGCTGCCGAAGCTGTCCACAAATGACGGAACACCATGCCTAAATCGCTCCAGGATATGTGTAAAACATGGGACAGGTATCTGCACAATGACCTGACCTGACCTGATGCTGCCCATACTGCTGCAACCAGCAATGTCGATGCATACAGGCCTATCCCCTGCTAGCCCTCGCAGCTTAGCTGCGAGGGCAGGGCTGCCTGGCTGCAGGCGCTGGCTCACTTAGCTACTGGCCAGCAATGTCGATTCATACAGTCCTATCCTTTTACATATCCCCTGCTAGGTCCCTGCTAGCCATCGCAGCTGGGAGCTGCACAGCAGACACCAATGGCCTGGCAGGCGCTGACTCTATTTCAGCTACAGGCGCTACAGTAGCTGCAGTAACTGCAGCTACTGCAGACGGTGCTGCAGGCGCTACTGCAGCTGAAGGCCCTGACTCTAAATCCATGAATAGATTTCCAGCTACAGGCGCTGACTCTATCCCAGCTACATGCCACTCCCCTATCTTATGAAGAGCTTCAAGCACGTCCTGCATCCACTTGTCAGGTGACGAAGGGGCAGAATATTTGTGACCGACATCTAGGTGAGCTGCCATGATGTCATGGAAGCTGTCTGCTACTCCATCGAGGGCCTGAGCCAGTGCCATGAGTTGTGCTGCCACATTGGTGGGTGCCCAACCTGTGCTCCAATCATTGTGGCTGTAGCCGCCCCAGAACAGCAGCAGTTGAGCTGTGTACAAGGTGGTATTGGCAAGAGAAGCCAGTTGAACCACTGGGGGCCCCTTATTCCCCCAGCGCTCAGAGTAGATGGTTTTGACCCTGTCAATGACCTGCCACAGTGTTACGACCTTCCACACTACACTTGGAAACGAGTATACGTCAGACATGTTCAGATCAGCACATAACTCTAGCAATGCTTGCCTGCAACATGGTGACGATGGTACCTTGGCCAGCAACTCGTCGAACTTGAGCTGTTCAGCTTGCCAGACTAGACAGGTTGGAGCATTGAGCAGCTGCTTGCCAAGTAGTTTGTTGGCTGCTTTTAATTCCCCTGCAACTACATGGCTGGCTTCACTTGACACTCTATCAGCAGACATATTAGCCGGACGCCGGTCAGATGCAATAGTAGGAACTTGGGGCTGCTCAAGGTGACCCATTCCAAAGATGACCTCGCAAGATTTGGGCAATTCCTGAGAAACAGCATTTGCGGCCGCTACAGAAACCGCCCCCATGAGAACAGGCACACACCGGTCTATTGCATGCATCAACTGGTCCTCAGCTTTTCTAAGCAGATCGATGCTGTTATCGGACAGAACCTTGCCTTTGCTCCTGGGAAGTAACCACACAAATATGCACCAGAGTGCTACTCCCACAACACCAACAAAGCACAATGCCACTATGGCACCGGCCATACTAGGCAACACGATAAAGCGTGCAGCTCCAAAACCACCAGCTACCAAGGCACTCACAATGGCAAGGATGAGACAGGCATAGGCCCACATGAAGATGCTGTGCGCTCTCTTGTCTCCGTAAGCTGTCCACAGACCATATGCATCATTGTATGAACGGCTATGGAGAGCACCATCTTTACTAATGACCTTATCATCATCATATGCTGGCACAAAATTGGCCAATGCTATGCCAGACATGGACCATAGCACGGTGGCAAGCGACAAGACAAATGATATGACGTTGGATGTGCGGAACGCACCATCAAGCCAGCTGCCCTGGCCCAGTTGCACGTCTCCAGAGCCCACTGGACTGGTGCTGGCGTACCCACTATAGAGCGCCTGGTACGTTGAGGTCGTGAGCAGCCCAGCGATGATGATAAACGTTGAATGGTACGATATATAGGCCTCCTTAGTGTACTTGTCCCTGAGGTCGCTGGTAGCTGTGGTGTCCCGAGTCATCGTCCCCAAGTGGACTGAGTAGGCTTAGCTTTCTTGGCAAGGGCGCGCCACCTGTCAAATATGTTGGCTATTGCTTCGGCTATCGCGCCGGCAAATCGCGTGTTTGAAGCTGATTGTGTGGTTCCAGCGCTAGCAGTGCCCGGCATATCACTAGGCGAGTACTCGCCGGACGATCAGGGCCGCACCAGGCACCAGTGTACAGTACGCAACCCTGCAGGATAGTCAATGTATGTCTATTGGGACGTAACTCTCTTTGCATGAGCTGGTATCACACTTGCCAGCCTGGGAGCCCCATGTTACATCCCAGGTCTCTACAGGACCTCAGACCCGCGCCTGCAGTACTAGTGCGCCTCAATCTGGCGGACCGCCCGCTTGCTCACGCCCACTTGTGACGGTTGCCAGCCACGACGTCCTGCGCTGGCCGGTTAGCACCAGTCACAATGGATATGGCAACGGCCCGGACACCATGGCCCGCAGGCACCATCAGCTGATGTACCGGCTGCTGAGCAGTGTGGACCAACTATGCTGAACTATGACAGGATCAAGCACTGTCAATACGGCTGCGTGCGGCCTGCAAGCTTCCAGCTGTCCCTTGCCAACCGCCACACACAGAGAGTCTTGTATAAGCTAAATTTAACAGAGAGTCTTGGTCTTGCAACCTTTGGAGTCTCTACTGGTTAGCCATTTATCGTGCTTGGCCGTCCACCATCTTCACAGGCTTCAATACACACTTGCATAGGATCTGCACCCTTTGCCAGCACTACAGTTCTCTTTACAGAGAGAACATGGTTGGTGACAACGTAACCCTGAAAACGTACTTGCGCACTATGCAGTTGCACACCATGCACTTTGGCTCGTGCATATCTAACGAAACCTGCACAAAACACAGACAGGAACCCGGAGCGAGCTTATTACAACGGTACTGCAGTTGACTGCACTAGCTTTTGCCGCATTTGCAGAAGCAGATGAAGTCTCTGGCAGCTGCTTAATGGACGCAGCAGTCAGGCCGCCTGGCACATTAATGCCCACACTGACCATTGCCGGTCTGGTATGTTGAACAGGCTGACACGATACTTCATCAGCATAAATTCTCAGCCGTTCAACACAGCAAGATGCAGTGGTTCTTGGCTGTAAGTAGGGATAGCTCAGGGCTAGCGTGGCCCCCTTGCACAACACTGAACCACATCTAAAGTATGTGGCAGGAGTTGCAGGGCCCACCTGCTGTACTCCTACCACACCCACTGAGTGGACTTTTCTGCCTTGAAGGTGCCCCTGGGGGTGGTCTTGTCTTGGTGTGCCAGTGTGGCTGAGCCACCAAGTACATTCCCAAAGGCCTTACATAGGCCTTGCGGCCGGTAAGGGTTATTTTTTCTTCATCTATCACTGCTAGTACCGTACATAGTATGTCCAGTGGTAGGTGATGGCCTGCCAGGTCCTGCTGGGATCAGATTTGCGATGGCTACTACACGCTTCAGTAAACTGCAGCAAAGCTCCGGGGAGGTCAGCACAATGCCTTGCACCGCTACAGAGCGCTCCCGGGGGCCCCACAGTGTGCCTTGATCTCCCTGTAGAGTTTGGCTCATGTAACATAAAGTGCCAAGCAAACTGCTGTATACCGAATGCAAGGGTCCACCACTTGATACATGCTTCTGCTCCTGCTTTCAGAGTGCTCTGAACCCTGTGATCACTGGATCGTGTGCTGGACATACCTGAATTGAAGAACACTGTGGTCAGTATCCCGGGGGCCGCGGGGGTGGCGGCCCCGCCCACTCACCAGCCCTTTCGCCAGATATAGCTACAACCTTCAACGATCGTAGGGTTCAAGGTTACCTGTGAATTAGCACAAGCATGAGGCATTTTCCCCCCATTGATAGAAGTAAGGTTTTGTTTTTTACATTGAATATTAGTGCAGTGTATGACACTGTGTGACCGGCTACTATGTTCATCTCCCAGTTCCTCGCTCCTCGCTCCCCAAGTCCCTGACTGCTGCTGCCAGTACCCGGTGTACAGTGCGGATTTGTGCCAGGGTGAGTCCAAGAAAGGCAAGGTGATGATGTAAGTGTTCTTTGCGTCTCAGCAGCGGCCTGTGGTGCGCCTGCAGGCTCTGCACCAGCAATACAGGCAGTACAACCAGCCTGGCACAGGCCGCTCACCCCGTCTACAGAGCCCCAGCTGAAGCCACTGGTCGATGTTGTGCCAGGGGGTTTCTGCGGCTTGTTCTTGTGGCTGCTAGTTGCTCCAGACCCATACAAACAAAATGGGTGGGACTGGTTCAAAAGAACCTCGCCCTAACTGCTGTACTACAGCAGTCACAGAGTAGTACTTGGGCCCAGGTTTGCTGAACAGATTCAGCCAGCTGCCTTGATTTTGTGCATGACTCTGCATTGAACTTGTAACATCTTTGGGCTGAGCGTCAGCCCCAGGATCAGCGGGCAGCAGCGCCAGGATCCAATGTTGTAAGTTTCCCGAGGGCCCTCTGTTTTCAAAACAGATTGAATCTTCTGCCTTGGCGCGGCCGAGCACAAACACAGCTGCTGAGAATGACTGGTTCTGTATAGTGGTGGATGTTATCACACTATAAGAGCAACACTGTTCTGGTGCTTACCGGCCTAAGGATGGCAGCTGCAGCTAGCACTGGAGATTTGGCAGGCGCAACGTTGGTTGTCATGACAAGCAGAGGACTGCAATGCAGGGAGGTCCCCATGTCACTGCTGCTGCATCCTCTTTAAGGTAGCCGCATCAGTGAGTTGGCTGCTCGGGAGCACTCTCAGCAGACAGGCCTGATGCCAACTTAAAACATGACAGATTGGCCCCTCAACTTCCGCTGCCTGTGCCGCGGCTGCAGCATCACCGGCGAAGCGGTTAGTGTAAGAGGTATCACAGGCTGCTACGAGCTCATCGGAATTTGCTTGGGGAGCAGCGCGGCCTTGGTTTGAGGACAAACAAGGCTGTGTTGAGTTTCACGCATTCTCTTCTTGTTAGGCATCATTTCTCGGACGTTTTGTGACGCTTTCAGGGGTTTACTGTCGTACCATGCAGCTCAGTAAGCTACCCTCACGGCAATGCCGGCAGCAAGCATCGACTGCTAGGCTAGGCCTGTCGAGGCATATGCGCAGCTTGCGTTGCTATGCAAAGCGCAAAGGCGAGCAGAAGAACGATGGAATGTACTTCACTTACGAGAAGGTCACGCAGCCGGACAGCAATGCCGGTAAGAACGTACCTTACTGCTGTCTATGCCGTGGTTCACAATTGACGGCGTAGCAGAGACATGCACCTCAACCAACTCGCTGCAAATTTGGTGTACTGCTGTAATGCACTCGTCAGCGTAGCATGCACAACCAATGAGTGGTCAGCAGCCACAGTATTAGCACACAGCGCAGTAGTGTTGCAGGAGTTGTCATTGGTGTTGCACACTTTGTCACAGAGTGAGCTAGCCTGACCTGCGGTGTCTGGGCCTTATCATCATCAACATTATCGTATCACACCGCTGCGGTTGTGTGTGTGGCAACGTCGCACCCGTTCATGTCGCACCACAGGCAAGCAGCCGAGTGAAAAGCAGAAGCAAGACTTTGGTTGGGTCAGTTCAGCGCGTTCCAGCGTGCAACAGTACAGGCAGGCGCCTTACAAAAAGCCCAACAAACAGCAGCAGAAACAGAAACAGCAGGGCACGTCACAGCAGCAAGCGCAGCAGGGACAGCTTGGCGCCCAGGACAGCAGTACAGCAGAAGTAACGCAGCCGAAGCCTGTATTAGGCAACCCAAGCGCTGCTACTTCAGAGCAGCAGCAGCCAGCAGCTTCTGCAGCTGACCAGTCGGAACAGCAACAACCAGCAGCAGCAGCAGCAGCAGCAGTAGGGCCAGCAGCAGAGCTTGCAGCAGCAGAGACAGTGCAAGTCACCGTGCAGCAACCTCAGCAGCAGCAGCAGCCACAGTCAGGAACCCTAGCAGAAGCTAGCAGCAGTAGCCACAGCGGCGGCCAACCTATCGAAGCCGTTGACGCCAGGCCGCAAACAGACAGCCCAAGCAGTACTAGTACTGGTGGCAGCAGCAGCAGCAGGAAAGAGGAAATCCTTGCCAAGCGCAAGCAGCAGCTGCTGCAGCGCATGAAGGGATCCGCAGCTCCTGCATCTGCTGATTCCGCTGCTGATGCTGATGCTGCTGCTACCAGTGCGGCGGCCGCAACGGCGGCAGCAGCAGCGGTGCCTCTGGCAGCTTCAATGGCAGCAGCAGAGACAGCAGCAGCAGCAGATAGGTCGTTGCCAGGCCTTGATGCAGAGGGAGAGCTGCTGCTGCAGGAACTGTTTGACATGGCACAAGAGTTATCAAATCCTGTTAGTAACACTGTCATTGACAATGACCCTATGGCAGATCCTTTGGCAGATGTCATGCCAGACTATAGCAGCAGCAGGGGCTCTGGCAATGGCAACGGCGAGATCAGCATCGCAGATCTAAGCATTGCTGCTGCTGCTGGTGATCAAGAAGCAGCAGATATGTTTGCAGTGATCAATGCACTGCAACAGCGGATGCATTCTGCTGTTGCTGAGGATGATGACAGCGGCAGCGGTATGGTGCGTGTTACGGATCTGTTGTCTTGGGAAGCTGAAGAGGCAGCAAAAAACAACAGTGTAACAGATCTAGATCTTGATGCTGAGCTGGCAGTGTTGCAGAAGTTCCAGAAAGGGGAATACAGTGAACTTCCTGACGAAGGTCAGGAAGGGGAGTGGGAATATCTGGATGAATCTGAGTACGAAAATGAGGGTGAAGTAGATGATTCATGGTATGAAAATGACCCTGAACTTAAGCGGCTGATGGCGGCTGACGGTGCAGCATTTGCCAAGATGCTGTCTGAGCTCAATGAGGAGGGCGGGGACAGCGCTGGCAGCAGCAGCAGCAGCAGCAATCAAACCGAGCAGCGGCCTGAAGCTTGGGCTGAGTTGGAAGCCCAGGACTGGCTGGAAGCAGTAGGGGATGGCAGCGACAGCAGTAGTGCATTGGAAGCTGAGTCAGCAGCAGCAGCAGATGACGATGCATTGTTGGGTGGTGTTATCAACGCCATAGAATCTGATCGGTCCCTTGATCAGAAAGCAAAGCTAGAAGCTAGGTTGCGCGTTCAGGGAATGTTCAATGATCCTACAGCTGCAGCAGAGGGTAGTAAACGTAGTGGCAAAGGCAGCAAGCAGCGACAGCAGCAAGTATCAGAGCCTGAACAGCCAGGTGAAAAGGAGCTTACCACTACTGGTGCTGGGGCAGCTGGTGACGAGGATAGTGAAGTTCCTGCTTTGTTGCCACGGCCATTAAGACCTGTGCAGTAGTGTTTGATTAATCATTTGGGCAGGCTTTTCGCGCTGATACTGCCCTTTTGAGGGTCTTCTATCGGCGTGCAGTGGCTGCAGCTTGCTGATGGTTGATCAGTAAGCCTCAAGCTAGTTAACCGGTGCCTGGTTACATCTCAGCACGTATTAAGAGTTCCAGGGCGTGATTCAGTTCTAAATCTTTTGCTTTAGGCGGTAAGTGGAGCAGGGTATTTCAGATTCGCACAAGCTTCCCCGCAGCTGTGAACTCCGTCG